>CAMZMU010000088.1:19975742-20115815 GCA_947311845.1 Poa pratensis
GGAGATTCTGCGCTAGCTTCGAATTTACAGTTGAATTCTTTCCTTGTAAGGCCAAGCTAGGTGATGGTAGCGTTCGAAACATTGAGAGAGACACGAGGATTATTTGGGAGGTCAAATGTACAGATATTGATCCCCAAGAACTTCAGAGCATGGAGGAGAAGGCAGTGAAGAATTGGTGGAGAGAATTGGGGAGAGCGTTATTTGGGGTCCAGAACAAGAGGTATCACTGCTACGGTATGATGATTGCAAGAACGCTTATGTCCGAATTGAGGATGGAGAAGATATGGTTGATGAAATTGATCGACAAGAAGGTTGGACAAGAAAAAAGCAACCTTTTGGGCAGAGCTCATTGATTGAACCAAGATTCCAGGGTTGGTTATGTGCCATCAAAGATGGCTTCACAGATGGCAGATGCTGAGTGGGCTGCAGAGAAGCAGATGTTGTTGCCAATGCTCTCTGAACTGACAGTGATATGTGAAGAACGGGGCTGCTGCAGATGCAGAACAGGGATGCCATGATGCTAGGAAGGTTGTTGTTGATTGGAATGAAGTAGAATTAGCTGAACGCACAGATTTGGTCATTGAACCAATAGCTACACTAAGATGGCCGAAATGTTTGGAATTCCAGTTGATGACAGAGATAAGGAGAAGGATGACTGTACTTTGCCGCTGATGGTAACACAAATTCAGGCAATGAAGAAGTGGATGGAGAGTTGATGTTAGATGCTGCAGATGATGTAGATGATGCACATGCTGATGAGCTGGTGCATGTGTATGACAGAGAGAACCCTGTCATTGAGGTGGGGAAGATGTGGCCAAACATGGATGAGTTTAGGATGTGTTTCAAGACCTATGCAGTGAGACATGAGTTTGAGCCAAGACTCTGTGGACTGATCGAAAGAAATTTTATGCTAGGTGCCAAGGTTTTGATGGAGGTGCCAAACCTTGCAAGTGGTACATATCTGCTAGACGACAACCTGATGGCCATACAATCAGGGTAAATCAAATTCCACATGAGCATACATGTATGAGCAGTTCACAGCAAGTTTCAAGGATGACATCACATCTTTGGATTACACAAAAGATTACTCCTATTTTAGCCAAGACACCAAACACTACAGCAAAGAGACTTCAAGTTGACCTGGAAAAGATGTATCCCATTGTGCTGAAATATAACAGTGTGGAAGGCAAAACAAAGGGCAATGAAAGCATTATATGGTGATTGGGCAAATACATTTAGGATGTTGTATAGTTTTAAAGCAGAGGTGGAGAAGAGGTCACCTGGCAGTGTGGTGGAGATAGATACTGAGGTAAAAGGGATGGCAAGGTTTATTTCAGCAAATTTATGTGTTTAAAGCCTTGCGTAGATGGATTTAAAGCAGGGTGTCGTCCATATTTGAGCATCGACTCATCTTTTTTGACTGGAAAATGGAATGGTCAGTTGGCAGCATGCAATGCTCTTGATGGACACAACTGGATGTTTCCTGTTGCCATTGCAATGTTTCAGTCAGAGACAGAGGCATCATGGACATGGTTCATGATGCAGTTGAAAAGATGCCTAGGGTCAGTATCACCTTTGGCCATCCACACAGATGCATGTAAAGGGCTAGAAAATGCAGTGAAGTTTGTTTTCCCTCATGCTGAGCAGATGGAGTGCTTTGGCCATATGTGGATGAATCTGATAAAAAATTCAGAGGAGAAGAATTTGGGCGCATGTGGCCGGCAGCAAGACCTACACCTCACAGACACATTCCTATCACCTTGGTAAGATAATGGCAGCATGTAGTGAGAATGATTTTGCTTCATGGTTGAACACCTACCATTCTCTGTTATGGTATAGGTCAGGTTTTAATACTGCAATCAAGTGCGATCATATCAACAACAACTTGGCAGAAAGTTTCAACAACAGGGTGAAGGAGTTGAAAGACTTGCCTATGCATGACATGGTGGACCAAATCAGGATCATGATCATGCGCTTGTGGGAATTGAGAAGAAGAATTGGTGAGATTTTGGAAGGGGATAAGCTTCCGGCAGTGGTACAACAAGTGGTCAACAGGAGCAGAAAGCTTTCACATCTATCTGTTGAGAAATCTTCATTGTGGGGTGCTGAAGTTAGAGATACAAAGAGTGGCAAGAGGCATGTTGTTGACACTGATTTGCATGAATGCACCTGCCTAGAGTGGCAACACACTGGGAAACCATGTGAGCATGCCATAATTTTTTTGGCATCTAAACCCAAGTTAAATATGCACCCATATTTGCATGATTATTACTCGGTGCAAAGATTCAAGGCTGCATATGCAACTCCAATTCCAGCACTGACAGACCAATCGCAGTGGCCTGAGGTGGAATTTGAATTTTCTATGTGTCCATCCCTCACTAAAAGGAAGGCTGGGAGGCCCAAATAGAGCAGATTCAAAACTTGGTTTGAGAAAGGTGGGAGTAGTAAGAAAAAGAAAAAAGATAAGATGAAAGCCAAAAAGGCCTAAAAAAGGTAACAAAAACAGATGCAAGTTGTGTGAGGAACTTGGGCATAGAATTGGTTCCACACAATGCCGTTACACTCGGGAAAGGCTATGTTAATTTTGTTGTTTGTGTGTTGTTTTTGATTTTGCTGCTTTTTTCAGTCTAACCAAGTGATATGATTTATTTTTCAGAAGGAAGCGTGCAGAAAAAGGCCCACCTCTTGTTGTTGAACAATGATGGCCACAGAAAAAAGCAAGACTCAGTGGCAGTAGAAAGAAGAGAAGTTTCAGTTCACAAACTGAACCTGTTCTGATGCACGGAGCAAACTGAACCTGTTCTGGACCTTACTGTGCAAACTGAACCTGTCCTGGACCTTGCTGTGCAGCTGAACCTGTCTTGGACCTTGCTGTGCAAGCTGAACCTGTCCTGGACCTGGCTGTGCAAGATGAACCTATTCTGGACCTTGCTGTGGTGCAAACTGAACCAGATGTTGCTGATGTTGTCCAAAATGAACCTCTTGGCCGTGCTGTGGGTAGGCCTAGTGGTTTTGGTAAGAAAAGAAAGAGTATCAACAAGTTGCTTGCTGTACAAGTTGAGAAGGAGAAGAAACCGAGTGGTGCCCGTGGTAAGAAGAGGCAAAATAAATAGAATGATGTTGTACTAAACTTGATTTGTTGTATTTGTTGTAATAACTATGAATGGTGTTGTTGTAATAATTTGCCACTTGGTCATTTGAATTCAAATTTGAACCAAAATTCAAACTTTTATGCCACTTGTGTTATGCTAAGCTTGGATGTTGCAATGATTTCAAACTATTATGCACTTTGTTTGATCTAAATGGTCATCAATCCGAGGCCTTTTGCTAACTCCTGAAAAATGTGTTTCAAATGAGCTCCAAAGGTAGGTAAACGGCCCCATTTCTAAGCAAGTTTTTTTTTCCACCTTGTCTAAATGAGCCAAATAAATTTCCTAGACATCTATTCTACCTATAAAGTGTCACTCCGAAGTCTCACTATTTATTGAATTAATCTTCATATTAATTATTTTCTTTTGCATAATAATGGTTTAATTGCAAATCATAAATAAATAAAGTTTAAAACATGAAAATGAAAAAATAAGCTCAGATCTATCTTAGTCACACCAAAATGAAGCTTTGGTGGGGTTTTGACAATTTTCATTTTCAAAAACTTTCAACCCACCTACTCTCTCCTTTGAAATCCATACTACTCTGTACAACATTTCACATTTGAGTGAAGCATTTTCGTGCAAATGTATGTACACCATCTTTATATTTTTTTCTCGTTACTATATGACATAAGAAGACTATGTGCGCAGGTTTCTTCATTTTTTGATTTTTTTTAATTAATTATGCTCATTTGAAAGTGTTCGAGGTCTCTCACTTGATTTTAGGATTTTTCGTAAAAATGCATATAAACCATATTTATATTTTTTTCTAGTTACTATAGTACATTACAAAACCATGTGCGCAGGTTTCTTAATTTTTTGATTTTTTTTGAATTAGTTATGCTTAACCCTAGTTTGGTCAACCCTCACAAAACCCCGTTGACCGAGGCGAAACCCCGCATAACCCCGCTAACCCTAGCTCGTATTTTTGGCCGTTGGATAAGCCCTACGTTGGCCGTCCGATCAAGCCTTCTAGAAGGAAACCCGCAGACTCCCGCGTTTTGGCCGTTGGCCGTTGGATCGACGCCTTCTAGAAGGAATCTAGCACGGACGGTTGCGATCGGCTGAGCCATGGCGATCCGCGAGACTCGCGTTCTGCACTCTGATTGGCTGGCCTGTTTTCTAATGTTTTCTTTTTTCCAACACGCATAGGGTTCGGGGGTGGGCAGTTGGGGAATGGATTGGTTGACTATGTGAGCACGAATTTGAGTCACTGGCTCGTGGTGCCCACCGTGTATTGGGTCCACATGTCATTCGCACAGTCTAGCCTTTCCATGCATGGTGGGCCGTCTTGGTGTCCGTTGTGCTACGCGCCCGTCTAGCCTCTCCATGCATGCGTGACCTAGTGGCAGCGATTCAGATTGCATGCCTCCTTCCACGTCGCACCGCAGCAATTTCGGCCGCCGATTCAGACGCACGCTGCCACTGAGCCGTCGCACCGCAGCAATTAAACGCGTCAGACTTTGATTCAGACTCAAAAACCGAGCTCTTTTCAGACTTTGACCCGTCGCACCGCAGCAATTATACACGGGAGAGTAATCGCACGCCGATACACATGCCAACCCTCTTCTCTCTATTTATACATCTCTCTTCCTCTCCCCTCTCCACACAAGCCACAGCAGATCTATCTCCTCTCTTCTTCCTCTCCTCTCTCGAAGCACAAAGCCACACAAGCCAGATGGAGTTCACCGGAGTCACGTACTGGCCGCCGCGCACGTACCCGGAGGAACTCTACCCCCCCGGCGTGTTCGTGGAGAACAGACTCCGCGTGTGGGTGATCTCGAGGTGGAGGTCCCCGTTCGAGCTCGCCCGCGAGTTCCTCGCCTCCGGCTATCGCCACCTCAACCGCCCAGCGGGCATGCGGCCCATGTTTAGCCTCGACGAAACCCGTGACAATCTCGACAACGTCGTGATGCTCACGGCCACCTTCGCCAACTCGTTGGACGCCCGCTTCCTCCTCGGGACCGTCTGGTGGTGCGGCTGTGAGTTCATCGCATTCACGATGTACAACATGTACACCAACTACGATGCGGCCTTCCCCACCCCCCGCCATGTGCACAGGCTCCCCTACAACATCAACGACGAGGAGTGAGCAAGAAGGGGCGCCCGAGAAAGAAGATGGTGCCTGGAGTGAAGATGGTGGCATATATGCCCCTATTTAGTTTTTTTCAGTTTATTTACTTTCCCTTGTCGTACTTGGGCATATATGCCCCTATTTAGTTTATTTTCATGTAAGATGATGCCTCTATTATCTATGTTGTAAGGGGATGCGCTATATCTATGTATCCATGTTTGTTCGTGCTTATATAAAATATTAGTGTTTGCTCGTACCAAAATATAACCATGTTTGAATTAATTACCAATTTTTTTGAACATAAGTTAACCACCAACTTCTCTAGCTTCACATTCACAAATGTGCTCCAAAGCTAGGGGAAACGACCCCATTTCTAAGCAACTTTTTTTCGACCATCTCCAAATCAGCCAAATAATTTTCCTTAGCATCTATTCTACCTATATAGTATCAATACGAAGTCTCACTATATTTTGAATTAATCTTCATATTATAATTAAAGGGTGGGCAGATTGAGAAGCTAAGGAAATTTTTAAACCAAAACTTATTCAGTATAAACATGCTGTAAGATGATACAAGGAAATAATAAAATAACAAGAAGAGAGGGCAGAGGAGACGCTAAGGAAATAATGAAATAAATTATATATGTGTGAAATAACATAAGCTGAATAAAAAACAAGAGACAGAGGTGAATTCGTTGTCCATTGGGCCTGGCTAGGTTTATTGGGCCTAGAGTGTGTACGTATGTTTTTTTCCGGACGAACACTTCTTTAAACATTCAGCCTGTCTAGGTTTTACTTGGGCCTGGCCTTTTCTCCTACTCGTTGTTTTTTTTTTCTTCTACTGAACTGAAAATTGCACACACATCTGCACACTGTCATACAAACTGAAACAAACCAAATAAAGGGTGGATTCGTGATGCATTTTTTTCAAGTCTTAGCCATACAGAAATTGTCCATTTCAAGCTAAGTGCAACACTAATTACATTGTTTAATGACTAATGATCAGCACATAGACAACTCCAAGAGCAATTGCACATAAATAAAAAATTGCAGCCATCAGATTGTCCTGCTTCTTCAGATCGAAAAGTTTCTTTAGCTGTTTGTTCATCTTCTTCAACTCGGCCTTCACTTCCGCAAGCCCATCCGCATTTTGCACCCCCTTCTGCACCGTAGCAACCCCCGTAGCAGATCCCAATTGCTCCACCGCCGGCGGCAAATTGGGCACCAGGGATGTGCCCGCCTTTTCAATCCTCTTGATGTACACATCAAGCCACTCGAAATGGTCGCATGGCAGCAGATCCTGAAAATAGGAACCAAATATTAACCCTAATTCCCCGGCTCTGGTTTGAGGAAATTCCCCGGCTCCAGTGCCATGAAAACCCAAAATTGAGGAAAATAAAACAAAATTGGAAGAGGGGAAAGTCAGATCTCACCTTCCCCGGCTCTGGTTTTCTCTCGCATTTCACATACTCGCGCCCGGCGTTGCCATTCTTGTCGCTCGTGGTGACCCGCCGCTTCAGAGGTGCCGTCCGTGGGCAATCAGGGCACCTTCCCAGCGGCACTGGACCGTAGCGCGGCCATTGACAGTGGGAGGCGGAAGCGGAGCTCGAAGACATACCTCTACCGCCGGCGTTGATGCGCGCTGTCACCGGAGAAGAAGGGGGACGAGAGGATGCGGGCAACGGTCGGAAAGCTCGCTCGCGGGGATGGCTCTGGCACGGGGGCAAGATGGATCTGTTTTGTACCAGCTGATGACATGGACAAGAGGTGGGTCCCACGCTCGGAGGTGCTCCTGTGGGTCCTTTGCTGATGTGGATAAGTGGGGGTCCCACCAGGCTCACATAATTCCAACACCTAACCTATCCCTTGCGGTTAAGCCCGACTGTCGCACGCGAGCTATTTCAGCAACGAGATGGCGTCGCACGCGAGCTATTTCAACCAACGACGTCGCTGTCCATCGATTAGCAAGGAAAAACGTCGCATAGGAGCTATTGGCCCAAGTGAATCTTATAGTAAAAGGGATTCTCTTTGATTACGGTAAAGGAATTTTCTATGAATTTGGACCTCATGTTTTTTTCCTATAGGATTTACACTACAAGATTCCTATAAGAATAATTACTATAGGATATGATCATATGAATCAAACAACATCTATAGGAAAATTTCCTATATCCTTCAAAATTCCTATACCATTCCTCTGCATCAAAGGGGCCCTTAATTTGCATGATATGCCTAGCTATAGTACGTGTCTAGGATTCTACACCGACCGATCTATAGGATATGATCTTGCTCCCTCTCGAAATAGTTTTTTGTTCCGTTTTATAAATAAAGCCAAGCGACCAAACCGATACAATGTGATGAGGGAACCTCTTACAAAGCAGATTAAAAATAGAAAAAAGAAAAACACATGGATCACCAAACTTGCCACTGAAGACACCGAAACGTGCCCGAGGGAAACTGAAACTCCACAACAACGCCCCCAAGAGAGTAACAATGTAGGGTATCGCTGTCGTTGAGACCAAGACGGTTAAGGCTTTTCACCTGGAGCCCCAACCCGGCTAAGATATCCACAACAGCAACCCCAATAGGGATACGATATCTGCAGGCACCGCCGCCATTGGCGTTGAAACGCAGGGCTTTCGCTCGGAAAAAACCTTCGCACCACGCCTGACCATCCTGAGCCTGGCCACCAGAACACGATCTGGGAGCTAACTAAGCCGAAGCGCCGTGGTGCCTGGTTGACGGGAGAGTATTTGAGGATGATGATGATGGTGATGATGAGTACTTCCCCGGCAACGGCGCTAGAAAACAGCTTGATGGCTACGTGTTGGTGAACCCCAAGAGGAAGGTTATGATGTAGACAGCAGAAGTTTTCCCTTGAATAATCTACCCAAGGTTATCAATCCAGTAGGACTTGACGATCTATCGGAAGGTTGTTGATGTTGACTCCCCCTGGCGCTAGGGAGCTTGCACCAACGTGGAATCTGCACAGACACAAACCAGAACTTTGCCCAACACGAAATAGAGAGGTTGTCAATCTCTCCGGTCTTGCAGAAACAAAGAGTTAAACGTATGGTGTGGAAAACAGCAGGAAAAACAGCAAGTAACAGGAAACAGATGATTGCAGCATGTTGTGTAAACAGTATGAGGAAATTGGACCAGGGTCCACAGTTCACTAGTGGTGTCTCTCTCAGAACAGATAACTAGCATGTTGGGTAAACAAATTACAGCTGGGCAATTGACAAATAGAGAGGGCATAACAATGCAATACATGCCAAGATGTCTACTATGAAATCTAGTTGGGCATTACAACAAAGTACATAGACCGTTATTCCAACCGCATCTATGCCTAAATAATCCACCTTCAAGGCAGCATCCGCATCCCATTCAGTATTAAGTTGCTAACAACGGATTATTGCATGAAGTAAAGTGTGTAATGTAATCAATACAAGTGCCCTTGGACACTGCACCAATGTTTTATCCCTAGTAGCAACAGCACATCTACCATCTTAGACCTTTCTGTCACTGATCCAGATATCTAGAGACTGAACCCACTATCGAGCATAAATACCCCCTCTTGGAGTCACAAGCATCTACTTGGCCAAAGCATCTACTAGCAACGGAGAGCATGCAAGATCAAGAGCACATAGATAAACAACTTGAATAAACATGGTATCAATATTCATCGGATCCCAGCAAACACAACATCTAGCATTACAATAAGATGATCTTGATCATGTTAGGCAGCTCACAAGATCTAAACATGGAGGCACAAGGTAGAGAGACAACCATCTAGCTACTGCTATGGACCTGTAGTCCAGGGGTGGACTACTCACGCATCACTCCGGAGGCAGGCATGGTGATGTAAAGCCCTCCGGTGATGATCTCCCCTCCGGCAGGGTGCCGGGAAGAGCTTCAGAACTCCTCCGATCTGAGATTGACGATGACGGCCGCGACGGAACTTTTCGTGGAATATGATCGACCGTAATAGGGTTTTCGCGTCACGAAGAATATATAGGCGAAGAGGCGGCGTCGGTGGCCGAGGGGGGCCACCACGCCATAGGGGGGCGCGGGCCCACCCTGGGCCACGCCCTAGTGTGGCGTGGCCCCCTGGTGGGTCTGCTCCGACTCCCCTTTGGACTCCGTGATCTCCTCGTGATATTATTGACGATGTCTTTTGTTTCGTCCAATTCCGAGAATATTTCCTTAATAGATTTTCTGAAACCAAAAACAGCAGAAAACAGGGAACTGGCACTGTGGCATCTTGTTAATAGGTTAGTCCCAGAAAATGCATAAAAATGATATAAAGTATAGCCAAAACATGTAGCAATTGATATAATATCAGCATGGAACATCAAAAATTATAGATACGTTTGACACGTATCAAGCATCCCCAAGCTTAGTTCCTGCTCGTCCTCGAGTAGGTAAACGATAAAAACAGATAATTTTTGAAGTGACATGCTACCAACACAATCTTTGATCAAATAACAATGTAATGCACATGATCTGAATGAAGTGATTGATACGTCTCCAACGTATCCATAATTTCTGCTGTTCCATGCTTATATTATACCATTTGCTACATGTTTTATATACACTTCATATCACTTTTATGCATTTTCTGCGACTAACCTATTAACAAGATGCCACAGTGCCAGTTCCCTGTTTTCTGCTGTTTTTGGTTTCAGAAAGTTACTTCTGGAAATATTCTCGGAATTGCACGAAACAAAAGGCCAAGTCCCTATTTTTCCAACACGTACACGGAGTCCGAAGGAGAGACGAAGGGGAGCCACGAGGTGGCCAAACCACCTGGCGGCGCGGCCCCACCTTCTGCCACGCCAGTCTGTGGTTTGGGCCCCTCGGGGGTCCGCCGACATCGCCCCTTCGCCTATTTATTCCCCGAGACGAGAAAACCCTAAAACACCGAGCCTTTCATCCAGAACATATTCGCTGCCACCGCCGTCGTCAACCCTAACTCGGGGGGTTCTGAAGCTCTTCCCGGCACCCTGCCGGAGAGGGGAATCATCACCGGAGGGCTCTACATCGCCATGCCCGCCTACGGAGTGATGCGTGAGTAGTTCATCCTTGGACTATGGGTCCATAGCAGTAGCTAGATGGTTGTCTTCTCCACTTGTGCCATCATGTTTAGATCTTGTGAGCTGCCTATCATGATCAAGATCATCTTATTGTAATGCTACATGTTGTGTTTGCTGGGATCTGACTTATATTGATACCTATGTGGAGCTGAATATTATATTATCATGTCTATGTCATTTGTGATCTTGCATGCTCTCCGTTACTTGTTGAAGCCTTGGCCAAGTGAATACTTGTAACTCCAAGAGGGGGTATTTATGCATGATAGTTGGTTTCAACCTCTATTTAACCTGGGATAGTGACAGCAAGTTCTAAGGTTGTAGATGTGTTGTTGCCACTAGGGGTAAAACAGCAATGCTTTATTCAAGGATGAATGTATTGTTTACATTACGCACATTACTTAATGCAATTGTCTGTTGCTTGCAACTGAATACTGGAAGGGGTACGGATGTTAACCGGAAGGTGGACTATTTAGGCATAGATGCATGCTGGATAGCGGTCTATGTACTTTGTCGTAATGCCCAAATGAATCTCATAGTAGACACCACAACTCACACATGCATGTTATATGCACTTATCAATTGTCAATTGTCCAGCTGTAATTTGTTTACCCAGCATGTTAGTTATCTTATTGGAGAGACACCACTAGTGAACTGTGGACCCCGGTCCATTCTTTTACATCTGAAATACAATCTACTGCAATCATTGTTCTCTACTGTTTTATGCAAACAAACATCATTTTCCATACGATACGTTTAACCCTTTGTTTTCAGCAAGCCGGTGAGATTGACAACCTCACTGTTAAGTTGGGGCAAAGTAATTTGATTGTGTTGTGCAGGTTCCACGTTGGCACCGGAATCCCTGGTGTTGCGCCGCACTACACTCCTTCACCAACACCTTCGAAGCAACCTCGTTTTCCTACTGGTTCGATAAACCTTGGTTTCATACTGAGAGAAAACTTGCTGCTGCACTCATCATACCTTCCTCTTGGGGTTCCCAACTGACGTGTGACGTTACAAGCATTGTTTCTAGCACTGTTGCCGGGGAGATATTCCCTCGTCAACTTAGAGCTAGCAGTGATCCAAGCCAATGGTCTATAGTTTGCAGCAAGTAAATAAAGAGTAAACATAAGTGATCACACAAGTGCAAACTTTCATGAATAATACTATAAAACATTTAGAGATATAATAGTCTAACATAATAGTTAGTTCACAGCAGCAATAATTCTCAACATGAAAGTGTTTGTATCAACACAAAGGAAGATAATAGCTTCAGCTTTTGCTTCAACTTTCAACATGTATATCATATAGATAATGTCAATGCAAAGAATATGATCAACCAAACACAAAGTTATGTAAAAACTGTTATACTGGAGTTGACAATGATGTTTGCTTAAGTAGACAGAAAGAAGTGGGAAAACTGACTCAACATAAAAGTAAAAGAATGGCCCTTCGCAGAGGGAAGCAGGGATTAACATCATGTGCTAGAGCTGTAGTTCCCGAAGGCATATAGAGAGCATAAAATATTGTTTTGTAAGGTAATGGTGTATACAGGTGTCAACAAATCAAATAGCAGGTACTTGTCATCTTCCATGGCTAACTAACTTTTAGAGCGGTTCCGAGAGTTTTTAGGACTGCACTTGTAACAAGCACTTATTGGTGACACTCCTCCCAACCATTTACTTTCCACAAACCATGGCTAACCGAATCCTCGGGTGCCCACCAACATTCACCATGGAGGAGTGTCTATTTATTTATTTATAGGGTGGACTAACCAGCTCTTTAATGCAAAATAAAAGGTGGAGAAGCAGATGAAGCTGCCAATCCTTGTAAATTAATTAGCATGGAAGATGACAAATCTCACTACTACGTCCTTATGAGCTTTTCAAGTAGTGACACAAAAAGGATAATTGTTTTGAGTAGTTAGTAGATAGCACATGAAGAAATTTACTTGGAATGGTGAAAACACCACATAATAGGTAGGTATGGTGGACACAGGTGGCATGGATTTGGCTCAAGGTTTTGGATGTACAAGAAGCATTCCCTCTTAGTACAGAGTTTAGGCTAGCAAGGTTATTATAAGCAAACATCATTATCAACTGGAATAGCAAGAGTGTACATAAAACACAAGGTTTGACGAACCATAGACTCCCACTGTCTTCCTTGTTAACACATAGCCTTCATCCAAAAATTATCTAGACTACTATGGACTTCCAATTATGCAACAGATTATTATAGCAGAAAATCCTTATAGTAGTTCTTCATTAATAGCCATTACTTACATGATGCACAAGCTTAAACATTAATTACTTGACAGCTCAAAACAATTGGCAAGCATCAAATTACTCAAGACAACGATCTAAAAAGATTCATGTAAGCATTTTATACCACTACCACATGCATAGCATTTTTCTGGTCCAACCAAACACCAATCAACTTATTTGACAACTCTCCAAACAGATATAAGTGAAGCAAGAGAGTACTTTCTTCAAAAGAAACTGATAGCTCTAACAAGAGATGTATGAAAAACTGAGAGCTAACAGCAATAACAGCAACTAGACAGGAATACTCAACAAGTATAAGTGAAGCACAAGAGTATTCTAATGAAAAAGTGGAGCGTGTCTCTCTCCCAAACATGAATACTAGGATCCAACAAGTATAGCACAGCAAACAAAACAAAACAAACTGAAAACAAAAACACACTGACGCTCCAAGGAAGAGTACACTAGTATGAAGCAATAAAAATATAGCACCATTAGAGATGACCTGATAATTTGTAGATGAAGAAGGGGATGCCTTGGGCATCCCCAAGCTTAGATGCTTGAGTCTTCTTGAAATATGCTGGGGAGGTAAGCCTCCCCAAGCTTAAGCTCTTCACTCTTCTTGATCATGTAATATCATTCTCCTCTATCAACACTTGAAAACTTCCTTCACACCAAAACTTAACAGCTTTTCTCATTAGCAGGTTAGTGCACTAAAAGATAATACTTCAAAGTTCTAGCAAAGACAAAACTCACAAGCCAACTATTTTAAACATTAGCCACTGTTACTAGGCTCAAGTGGGCACTTTTACACGAAAAGAAACCACTTAAAAACTTGTAAAAGAGAGAATGCAAAATAAAAGACAGAATCTGTCAAACCAGAACAGTCTGTAATGACGAATTTTTTCGAGGCACTTACGATGCTCAGATGAAAACTTTTGAAATAATGAAAGTTGCGTAACATCATCAGGAACATGCACAAAAAGTTTCAGCATTTTTCGATTTTTTCTGATTTTCTACTGAATTAAACGGTGACGAACAGCAATCTGTCCAATGCAGTCCCGAAAATAAAACCAACTTTGCATTAGTAACTCTCCTTGGCACAACAAAACAGCAAATAAAAGATACAAAGGAGTTGCTACAGAGGTAAACAACATCCTTGACTAAACAAAATAAAAGCAAATAAAAACATGGGTTATCTCCCAAAGTGCTTTCTTTAACGCCTTTTAGCTAGGCATAGTGATTTTTATGATGCTCACATAAAGATGAGAGTTGAAACGTAAAAGAGAGCATCAAGAAGCATATATAAAACATGTTTAAATCTAACACTCTTCCTATGCATAGGAGCCTTGTAAGAAAACAAGTAAATGAAGCACAAAGTGACTAGCATAGGAAGACAAAACAAGTGCAACTTCAAAATTTTCAACATAAAGAGAGGAGACTTAATATTATTGTGATATATGAAACTATGTCTCCCTCTCACATAATGACCAGTAGGTTTTAAAGAAACCATCATATAAAAGCAACACAAGAGAAAGCTCAAAACTTTCATCACAAAGAGAGGAAATCTAATAACATGAAGATTTCTATAACCATATTTTCCTCTCTCAAAATAATTTTCAGTAGCATCATGAATAGACTCAACAATATAGCTATCACATGAAGCATGCTTTTCATGATCTTCAAACACATAATTTTTATTAAGCTCAAAAACAGTGGAGTCATTAAACTCACTTTTGACAATAGTAGCAAGATTAATATCATCAGGCAATATAGGACCATCATCAAGAGAATTATCATAAATAACATTAGGGAGCACATTTTTACTTTCTGCAATTTCCTCTTTTACTGAGTCAAGGAGGATGTTTACTTCAAATTTATCAAAAGGAGATATTTCAATAGAATCATGACATTCAAAAGTATAGCATTCTTCCTCCTCCAAGCTTGGGGGACTAAAAATATCATTTTTATCAAAACCAGCTTCCCCAAGCTTAGAGCTTTCCATGGCATTAGCAATAATGGTGTTCAAAGAATGTATGCTAATAACATTGCTACTATCATGATTGTTATGCAAATAAAGTTCCATAGGCTTTTTAATTTTCTCTTCAAACACCTCATGTCCCAACTCAAGATAAATTTCATAAAGCTCTCTCATGTTGTTTTCAGCCATAGGACTAGTTTCAAGGAAAGTAACTAGTGAT
The DNA here is from genome assembly GCA_947311845.1 of Poa pratensis. Taxonomy (NCBI): domain Eukaryota; kingdom Viridiplantae; phylum Streptophyta; class Magnoliopsida; order Poales; family Poaceae; genus Poa; species Poa pratensis. The sequence goes on from CAMZMU010000088.1 coordinate 19,990,520, forward strand.
AGCAAGTAAAGAGCTAGACATAATAACTCAGCAAGAAACAAAACCGAAAATAAACTAAATGCAAGTAACTAATTTTTTTGTATTTTTGAATATTGAAAGCAAACAAGATAAAATAAAATAAACTAAGCAAGACAAAAACAAAGTAAAGAGATTGGAACTGAGAGACTCCCCTTTCCAATAGCCTCCAAGTCCCCGGCAACGGCGCCAGAAAACAGCTGGTGCCTGGTTGACGGGAGAGTATTTGAGGATGATGATGATGGTGATGATGAGTACTTCCCCGGCAACGGCGCCAGAAAACAGCTTGATGGCTACGTGTTGGTGAACCCCAAGAGGAAGGTTATGATGTAGACAGCAGAAGTTTTCCCTTGAATAATCTACCCAAGGTTATCAATCCAGTAGGACTTGACGATCTATCGGAAGGTTGTTGATGTTGACTCCCCCTGGCGCTAGGGAGCTTGCACCAACGTGGAATCTGCACAGACACAAACCAGAACTTTGCCCAACACGAAACAGAGAGGTTGTCAATCTCTCCGGTCTTGCAGAAACAAAGAGTTAAACGTATGGTGTGGAAAACAGCAGGAAAAACAGCAAGTAACAGGAAACAGATGATTGCAGCAGGTTGTGTAAACAGTATGAGGAAATTGGACCAGGGTCCACAGTTCACTAGTGGTGTCTCTCTCAGAACAGATAACTAGCATGTTGGGTAAACAAATTACAGCTGGGCAATTGACAAATAGAGAGGGCATAACAATGCAATACATGCCAAGATGTCTACTATGAAATCTAGTTGGGCATTACAACAAAGTACATAGACCGTTATTCCAACCGCATCTATGCCTAAATAATCCACCTTCAAGGCAGCATCCGCATCCATTCAGTATTAAGTTGCTAACAACAGATTATTGCATGAAGTAAAGTGTGTAATGTAATCAATACAAGTGCCCTTGGACACTGCACCAATGTTTTATCCCTAGTAGCAACAGCACATCTACCATCTTAGACCTTTCTGTCACTGATCCAGATATCTAGAGACTGAACCCACTATCGAGCATAAATACCCCCTCTTGGAGTCACAAGCATCTACTTGGCCAAAGCATCTACTAGCAACGGAGAGCATGCAAGATCAAGAGCACATAGATAAACAACTTGAATAAACATGGTATCAATATTCATCGGATCCCAGCAAACACAACATCTAGCATTACAATAAGATGATCTTGATCATGTTAGGCAGCTCACAAGATCTAAACATGGAGGCACAAGGTAGAGAGACAACCATCTAGCTACTGCTATGGACCCGTAGTCCAGGGGTGGACTACTCACGCATCACTCCGGAGGCAGGCATGGTGATGTAGAGCCCTCCGGTGATGATCTCCCCTCCGGCAGGGTGCCGGGAAGAGCTTCAGAACTCCTCCGATCTGAGATTGACGATGACGGCCGCGACGGAACTTTTCGTGGAATATGATCGACCGTAATAGGGTTTTCGCGTCGCGGAGAATATATAGGCGAAGAGGCGGCGTCGGTGGCCGAGGGGGGCCACCACGCCATAGGGGGGCGCGGGCCCACCCTGGGCCGCGCCCTAGTGTGGCGTGGCCCCCTGGTGGGTCTGCTCCGACTCCCCTTTGGACTCCGTGATCTCCTCGTGATATTATTGACGATGTCTTTTGTTTCGTCCAATTCCGAGAATATTTCCTTAATAGATTTTCTGAAACCAAAAACAGCAGAAAACAGGGAACTGGCACTGTGGCATCTTGTTAATAGGTTAGTCCCAGAAAATGCATAAAAATGATATAAAGTATAGCCAAAACATGTAGCAATTGATATAATATCAGCATGGAACATCAAAAATTATAGATACGTTTGAGACGTATCACGCCGCCAACACCAGAACCCCCGCCACCCGCTCCTCGGCATCCACACGGCCAAAGAGAAAGGTCATCACCACCACCACGTCGCTCGCCGTAGAGTCGCACGCGCAGTCCACCTTCCAGGGTGGCTACGCGACGTCCCGAGCTCGAGTCCTGTGAGCAGCATCAACGCACCGGGAGCCCCACATATCAGGCGAGGGGGGGCGGCAACAAATCCAAGCCTGCATGGGCAGCCAATCAGAGGAGATCAGCCGTCCTCCACCGCCAAAGGCGATCGCCGACCGGATACAGCAGGCAGGACCTGTCAGGCCTAGATCCGGTTCAGATCACGCCCAACAAGTCCTGCCGCCGCGCTGCAGTGCCATGGCTGTCGCCGTCGCCATCCATCGGCGGATCCATCGCCACCACTACATCTCCTATCCGCTGGGAACCACCACCATGCCCACTGCTAGTTGAACAGAGTCGAGCTCCGACTCGGATCGACGCGGGATACCGAGGTCTGACACCCTAGCCCCGCAGGGACCGAGAAAGGGCTCCGGCCGCACCTCCCCGTACGCAGAAGCGCAGGTGACAACACAAAAGAGCTAGGCCCACAAGGCCCAGATGGCCAGATATGGGATCCCCGTGTCACGCCGCCAGGACGACGCTGCCGCCGCAGTCAGGACCTGTACGCCGCCGTCGAGCCGGGGCCCGCCACCAGTCCGCACCGCCGCCAGCCGAGCCACCCCGCGAGGCTCGCCTTGCTTGCGGGTAGAAACCGGCCCGACGGTGCCTGCCGGCGGCGGCGGCGGGGAGGTGGGAAAGGGAGAGTCGAGGGCCGGTGCTCGGGAGCCGTCTCCGTCACTCGAAAGGAGCGACGCGAGACAGGAGGGGTTTTTCATGATCTTGCTCCTGCGGGTACACATTGTCATACATGTACGTACGTAGCTGGATATAAATTAGTCGGGTGGTAAGGACTGATAAATAAGAATAATGAGGGCCGCTTTGATTCAAAGGATTTTCAAATGAATTGTGTAGGATTTCAACAAATAGAAAATTTTCCTATAGTGTCCATTTGAATGAATCCTTCAAGATTCTTATTGATTGTTTTCCTACACTATAATCTTATAGGATTCTTAACATGAGGTGATACCTCTTGGAAATAGTCCTATGTGTATTTCTTGTGTATTTCCTGCTGTGCAACCAAACAACACATGTTACTGATTCATGTGTTTTTTATTCCCGTAGGATTTCAAAGGTCATGACTTCCTATTCCTCCAATATTCTATGTATGTGTTTTTCAAATATTGTGGATCAAAGCGGCACTGACTATTTTTCAGTACATATTCATTGTAATTTGATAAACCTCTCTTTATGTTTGTACGAGTCTCAATGCTAATCGTATGATTAATTGTGTCAACCTAGAAATTGTTATTTCTGGATCGTTTGAGAGCTTGCGAAAAATCTTCAAGGGAGTATGTTGCTAGTAGAAAGTTACTTTCTCGAGATGGCATACCAATAATCGATAGTTAATCAAGGTAGACAATGTATTTTTATAAAAGTGGATCTAGGGCAAGTTAGGATAAGTCATGTTCTTGCAAATTTTGCGAGGACAGGGCGTAGAACTGATAGTTGGCTTGGGTCCGGACCTGACATAATGCTTCAGGAGCTTGTGGCCGAATCTCTTGTAATCCCTATTGTTTAATAAAGATCTATTTTTACCCACACAAAAAAAAAATCGACATGGGTCGAGTGAACTGCAATTAGAGCTTTGTCCAGTAATGGGGAAATCTGATATTTTGGTGCGAGTGCAGCGATATGACTCCCGAGCTACAGATACCCCCGTGTTTGAAAATTTTGAAAACTTAAAATGTAAGCTGACCGGCCGCTCGCATTGATAAAAATCGCACAACTGGGCCAGGTGATAATGAATTGCTGACAGTTAGAGGCGTTTTCCTTCGTTTGACACGTATGCATCAACATAGCCACGGCCAACGGGCAAAAGGAATAAGCTGACCGGCCGCTCGCATTGATAAAAATCGCACAACTGGGCCGGGTGATAATGAATTGCTGACAGTGATCATGTGCTCTTTACACGATTGGTAGATGCAGCTGGTAGGAAGCAGTCGGTATCATCGGTTTTTTTTTTGAGGAAAAAGTGTGTATAATTACAAGTTGCTGAATTTGTTTCTTGGAAGCAGTGGTAGGAAGCAAGTAAAGTCTGAAAAACTTTTCTGAAAAGGAAGTAAGCTGAACATTCAAAGAGTAGTACTCCTTCTACGGCAAATTAAATAACTAGTCGAACAGGAAAAATCAATTTCTGGTCTTTGGTGGAAAGCTTGAAGGACGGGATGGCTACGGTGCTGAAGATCGATCAACGTCGGCGAGCAGTACGATTCTTAGGGCAAATGTATAGATGCGCGAGTAGTTGCCGTCCTTGCACCGCATGCACGCTCGTCTCTCGGCGCGGTCAGCGGCGGGAGGCCGGCGCGCGTCGCGGTCTGCTCCGGCGACCGGACGCGGGCGACAGCGACCGGCGGCCCCGCCTTGTGACTCGTCGGGCCCTCACACGCCGGCCGCGAGAAAGGGACACTGTCAACCTAGCTACTACCCTGGGCCAGGCGACCAGCCGTCGGGAGAGCTACGCCTGTGTCTACCGCCTACGTGCCGGCCGGCCCGACCACGATGACCGGGACCCGCGCGAGCACGTGGTCGCCGGCGAGGCTCAGGCGCGTACCCGCCTACGTGGAGGCTGGCTCGATCGATCGATCGCGTGCGGGACTCGTCAACCGAACTGATTGAGCTACCTACCGGCTATATGAGTAGAACAGCGTGCTCCTCAGAATCTCATCCAATTTTCTAAACTGGCGTCTGTGAAGTGCCCACAGAAATATGGATCTCAAATTACGAAAAACCGCGACAATGATATGGGATCGCACGGAATCACGTCAGTTTGCTCCAGCGTTCGCAAAAAACATAAATCGCTCGTTAAACGCGAATTAACAGGCAAACTGACTAGTGGGACCCACCATCAGTGCTGATGTGGCAAAAATTTAATCAATTTGCTGACTTGGACCTGGTCCCACTTGTCAGACCAAATAATATATCTAAATTTCTAAAAAATAAAAAAGCCAAAAACAAGAGAACAGCGGCAGGCCGCCCTCCTGCTCGCGCATCGCCGCCTCCTGCTCCTGTCCGGCCGCCGTCTCGAGTGAAATAGGGACGACCACGCACAGTAGCTCTGTCCGCCCGACTGCTTCCCCGTCGCGGCCATCGCCGCCTGGCTGCTCCTCCGGCCTCCCGCCGTGGCCTGGCGGCTCCTCCGGCCGCCCGCCGTTTCCCCGCGGACGCATGCTCGCTGGGACGCCCCAAATCAGACGAATCGAGCTCGTCTTCTTCTAGTCCGGCCGCCCTGCTCCTATCCGCACCGCCGCCTCGCCCGGTCGTGCGTCACACCGCCGGCCTCGCCAATTCTACCTCGCCGTCCGCCTCGAGCGCCGCTGCCCTCCTAATTCTCGCGTTGCCGCGGCCGTGCGTGGTGAGCGCTGGCGATCCGCGCTGCCACACGGGTGGCCGCGGAGAAGGAGTGCGCGATGGAGAAACATGAGCATATGTATCATAGTAGATCGAATTAATACATGAATCTCACAAGGGCAACGTAAGAGTTGTACCTTTTGCTGGATTTAAATGGGTTGCAGCCCATCTAGGTAGGGGTGTAAACGGATAGGATAATTTCCGCACCATATTCGATTCCGAAACCGTTTTAAACAATCCATATCCAGTTTTAAGGAATCCGACGGATAAGGATGTCCGATTCCGAACTTGACACCCGGATATGGTATAGGATACGGTACGTAAAATAGCCTAAAATATGGATTATCCGAAATTTAAATAGGATTATCCGATGGTTTTAATCCGAATAATCCGATTTTGTACCGAAATGTCTAGCCTAATATAACATAATTTGCAGCTGGTGAGTTGTCGAGTTCGTTAGTTGAACAACATCTCACTTAAATAGGCATTGTAAAGACTATGAAATACAAGTTTGTTAGTTATTACTTTATCGAACAATTATTTTTAGTTGTATAGTTGGACAATTTACTTGTACACGTATCTATCCGATTAATTTTGTTACCGCTCCGAATCCGCCCCGTTTCCGACTCAGAATCCTCCATCACGAATATCCGCCTCCGAAGCTGCATCCGATCACTATCCGCTCCGCTCCGAATCCGATGAAAAATTAAGGTAAAGGATATGGTAAAGGCAAAATCCGATCCGATCCGTTTACACCCCTACATCTAGGGTACAAATTCTGAAATCAGACAGATCCATTCAGCTTGTGGCTCATTGTAGTCTAAGAGTTTAGTCACTTAGTTTAGGAGAGATGGACACCAGAGTCATTCTCCACATTGATAAGAGGATGAGAATAAGAGGAGCCATCGCGCACTCCTTCTCCGCGGTACCCGCCTCGCCACACACATTGATTTGAGCTTGTTTTTGTGAAAGGTAAAATTTAGTGTGAATCATCACCTGCACATCCACGTGTTACACAGACAAGTGTGGCGTGTCAATGTGCATCTGTGATGTCCTAACTCTTTCACCGTGTGGCCAGTGTACTCGACATCTGTCTACTGCATGGCGGACACTTGTCTGACACTTGTAACGCATGGCACGCTCGTCTTCCAATGTATAATGGGCAGACAGAATGGTCGGACGGAAAGAGAGAGATAGCTCACCTTCAGTTCACACCCCCTCTCGTTGTTTTTGTTGTTATATTTTCATGTTTCTCCATCCCGACGACCGTGTGCACGGCCGGCCGGGAGAGCAGGTTGTCGAAACCACGTACATTGAGATCCAGCACCTTGAGACGGGCGATAAAATTTTTGGGGATCGTATCGGCGCAACTGCTCGCTTCCGTCCGACTTCTGCTTCGCCGACTGTACGACTCTGACTGAACCGACTCCAACTCCGAAGTCTTCGGACGTACATATACTTACTCTACATCGCCATGACCGACAACTACCATACCATGGTGGGGACCTTCCCGGTCGACACGTATGTGATGCTCCTATCTCTGTTTGCATTAGTGTTTGGACAATATGTAGATATACTAGATATGTCTAGTCTATCTTATGTGGCTAAGTTTGCTAATGCATCTGTAATGGTGATTTCTCTAATTAAACTCATCCAAGGATTGCCTAATATCTCAGCACCTTTTCTCGTTCAAAGTTTTTGCACTTCGAAATTTATTGCGGAATTTATCCACGTTTTTTTGGTTTGCCTCTCGGTGACACAAATGGTAATCGCTTCTGCACGATAGCACGTAAATCTTAACCCCACACATGCATATCCACACATGCATATCCACCATGAGCAGTCCTTGACCATCTTTTTTTTTCCTTGACCATCTGAGTCGACATATTTAACATCTCGACATGTACGTAAACGGCCAAAAGTACACAGGCTAAAGTACATCACCCATCAAATCAAATCAAATCAAATCAAATCACTCGGTTCCAGCCCATTTAAGCACGAGGGGGAAATGAATCAATATGATTGTTCTGAAAAATATGATCCATGTGACAACTTCATCATACGCAGTGGCAATGAAAATGATGTTGTGATGATGCAGTGGCAGTGCATTCATACGCAGGGGAGAGGCAGTGTCTGTGAAACAACTTCGATGACAGTGGACACCCAGACAGCGATGCTCATTAAAGACCAGCCGGGCCGGCGTTGACTAAATGTGCGTGCTCTCTCTCTCCCTAGTTTCATCTTCGGTGCATAGGAAATAGAGGCGCCAACAGCTTCTAGCTTAGCAAATTATTAGCAGTAATCAGTCGGTACACTTCAATTTCTACTCTCAAATAAATATTAATAGACATATGGTATGCATTTACTATTGTATTGTTGTAAATAAACGCAGTAACGTAGTTCGGCAACATTGCCTACCTCTGCGGAGCATGCTTACGGGCGCTCCTCCCCATCGTACTATTCAACATAGTACCGTCGACGACAAGCCCGCCACGGTATATAGACACATCAGATCACACACGCTACGCCGGTCCGGCCGGGGTGCCATGGGCGCCGTCCGTCCTCGAATAGATCTTATGTCTAACCTAACTTTTTCGTCTCACGTCTATTTTGGCTACCACCGGTGCCTTTATATATCAGGCCCAGGTTACAAGTGTTCGACTCCAACACCAAACCTTACCGTAATCCAAGTCCAACTGTATCCTATACACATATTTGACACAAAAATAACATGTATTTCAGTTGTTGAGATTTTTCCTATATATCTGGCCAAAAGTTAAAATGTTGGACATTGATCAAAACTAAAAATGCATGATAGTTTTCAAAAGGAGGGCATAATTAGACGGTCGAGTCCCACGTCTTCAACATCGCGTCAAATAATGGACCTGATTATTATCAAAATCTAATGTGAAATAGAGTTTGTGCGGAACATGCTATCTTTGTGTGAAAAAGGCCACGGCAGATCGGATATTCAAACCGGGTGGTGGGTCTAGATGCACCCATTAGCTAATTTATTTTTGGTTTTTTTCAGAATGTCAAAAAAATTCAGAAAAAAATCCGGATGTACGTTACAGCGTGATGTGTTAGCACAAAAATTGGCATGGCGAAAACACTTTTTTAGCAACTTGTACAAAAAAGACAAAATTCCGACACGTATATGTACATTTCGGTATGTCCGAATTTATCTTTTTTGCACAGGTTGCAAAAAAAGTTTTTTCATCATGCCAATTTTTGTGCTGACTTGAAATGTGTTGGACTACATGCAAAAAATTATTTTGAATTTTTTGACATTTGAAGAAATGTTTTTTGGGTAGTGGGTGCTTCGGCAGATGCACCAATCATATGATGCACACAAAAATATTGATGGTTGCAGGAAAGAGCACGCAACCGAGTAATAGGGTCAAACGATAAGCAAAAAAGAAATGAAGTAATCTGATTATAAAGCAAAAAGGAGGCACTGGCCAAGAAATTAAAAGGATACAGGAGATTGGCCATTTTATTAGACTAAGGGAACGGCCATATGAGAAGTGAACTGGAAGAGCTAAGGGGTAACTGTTGTTCAGGGTCTTGGAATGTCACCAACATGCATCAGACAGAGGGAGTAAATAGGCTACATATATGTTTGTGCAAAAACTATTGGTGTATTGGTCACCACCGTACCATTTGCAGCAAAATATCAGGAGGATGAAGTTTACGTCACAAATATACATCGTACAAAGAGAGTAAGTAGGAGATGACCTATTGTAGTATTGGTCACCACCATACCATTTGCAGTAAAAGGTTGGGCAGCTAAACTTATAGGCCACCAATATGCATGAAGGGAGTAAGTAGTATACATATCTGTTCGTGTGGGAACTATGAATTAATGGTCACCACCATACCATTTGTAGCAAGAAGTTGGGTGGCTACACTTATAGATAGCTAGCACAAATTGAGATGGTTTTCTTTTAAACACTTCTAATTAAAGATTTCAAGGGTCCACTTATACACAAGTAGATATTACCAATTTTCTAAGTGATAAACATGCCACACATTATAAGAAATTATTATCTTGTTGCACTTGGATAAGTTTTTTTAGCATGAACATCCTATCCGCGGAGCTCTATGTTCTCGCACTAATATATTTTCTACTTTAAAGAAGAAAATGCCTACAAACATATTAACCTAGTGGAGTTGTGGATTTCTCAGAAAGTTGTACAATAATATCATTTTATATTCAACTACTCAGTGTACCATCAAAGGAGTGTTCAAGACACATATATCTTTTCCAGCTTTGCAAAACCATTATTTTGGGCACTATATAGTAAAAAGAACAAAGACACGGGTGCATGTGCGCTCTAAATAGACAAGATTGCACCCTCAAGAAGATAATAGAACAATGAATGAAATATATAGGCATTGTAGTAGCACGAACATTTTTTAGCATGCGGATCGATGATCACTTGATTTCATTTATCTATGTGGATATATCTTCTTATAATACTCTCAATAGGACAAAGATGGCCTGCACTAGCTTACATTGAAATAAACAGAGTACTCCACGGATGATTTAAGCATCATATAAACTTACATAAAAAGAAACAAAGTACTCAGCAAATGATTCGAGCATCGTATAGTAAAGATGGCCTAACTTACTAATAAAAAACGAGGGCCTAACTACAAAAGAAAGGAAAAGGTTATGAAGATATGTCAAATATAATCTAAAGGATGACATAAATCGGAAAGGAACTAACAAAAAGAATCATAGGACTTACCAAAATAGTAAATCAGCGCCAAAGTAGGAGAGAGGCATATGTACCATGTATGTTTGCGGAAGTATTAGTCACCACCTTACCAAACTAGGAATGAGCCACAACGAGACATTATTTTCAAAACTTTGAAATCAAAATTTCCAAGATTGGGAGAATTAAAAAAACCTGGATGTAGCCATGTACCACTGAAAGGAAATGGATGTCGCCTAGAGGGGGGGGGGGGGGTTGAATAGGCGAAAACTTTTCCGGTTTAGTCTTGATAATTGCGGAATAAAACTAGGTGTTTAAATTAACAAGCCAACAATCTAAATACTAGGGTCACCTATGTGCACCAACAACTTATGCTAAGCAAGACAAGCAACAAGGTGATAGCAATATAGAATACTTCAAGCACGAAGGCTATCACAATGTAAAGTACATAAGTACAGAGCTCGGGTATAAAAATAACCGAGGCACGCGGAGACGAGGATGTATTCCCGAGTTCCTCCTTTTTAGGGGAGTACGTCTCGTTGGAGAGGTGTGAGACCACCCCAACAGGTTGGTCTCAACGCCACAACAAGCTCACCTTATTCTCCGATGAACCGCACCACAAAGGATTGGTTCACCTTCAACTATCGGAATCCTTCAAGACGGAGTCCGGAGCCTTTACAACAACAACCCGGGGCACAACCCACAACTGGATTGGTGGCCCGGATGGCTACGAGTGACCACAAAAGGTCGCAACCACCACAATGGCGTCTAGGGTCCAATGACCCAAGAGTAACAAGCTCACAAACTTTGAACTTCCACGAATCCTCGTGGAGAGCACAAACCGATGCACAATGCAATGGCAAGAGCACAAGTGCTCAAATCATTCACTCTCAAATCCCACCAAAAGCAACTAATGCTTATGGGGGGAGAAGAGAGGAAGAACAAAGAAGAACTCAACAAATGAACTCCAAGATCTAGATCCGCTAGGTTCCCTCACTTAGAGGAGAGATGGATTGGTAGAATTGTAAATCTAGATCTCCTCTCGCTTTTCCCTCAAAGATATGCAAGAATCATGGAAGGGATTGAGAGGGAGGCAAACTTTCCAAGGTCAACAATGGTGGGAGAGAGAGGGGAAAACGTGCTTGACCCTTTGGGGAAGAAGGGGGCCTTATATAGATCCACAAGACAAAGAACGAATCATCCAAACATTGTTTCCCTAGGCCTTGTTTCCAAGCATTGAAACACCGTTTACAACCAGTTCTGATACATGTTTGCTTGCTGCCATTTTTATTTCAGATTGCAATTATCACTTATAATCATCCATATTACTTGTATTTTAATATCTCTTTGCCGAACTAGTGCACCTATACACCTGACAAGTGTATTCGGTGTGTTGGGGACACAAGAGACTTCTTGTATCTTAATTGCAGGGTTGATTGAGAGGGATATCTTTGACATCCACCTCCCTGAGTTCGATAAACCTTGGGTGATTCACTTAAGGGAAACTTGCTGCTGTACTACAAACCTCTGCACTTGGAGGCCCAACACTGTCTACAAGAATAGAAGCGTGCGTAGACATCAGCCGGCCCTCTGGTGCCGCCAGCAGTCACGCTCATGGTGGCCTGAGCAGTTGCAGGAGAGACACCTGACATGGCCGTGGCAGTCAGCCACGCGGTGGCCGGGCACCAAGCAACGGAAGCAGCGGCTGCCCACTCTCCGCCTGAAGGCCAAGGCCCGGTCAGCACCCTCATGGCGAGGACTAGGGGAAGGCACCTTCCGCGTCGGGCGACGGCGGTTGCACACCTCCTGCCAGCCCTCGCCCCCATCGTCCTGCCCGGCAGCCGGCGGCAGCTCGACCACTTGCGGCGTGAAATTGAGCGGTAGCCTATCCGGTGGAGGCGGCGGTCGGGGCGTGGCAGACGGCGCAGCCGAGGTGAGCCACTGGATGCCCGTGGAGGGCGCATCCGGCTCCATCTCCCCTGCACCAGAGGTCGCCACCGGAGAGCCTGCTCGATTTGAATCTGGATCGGGGCTGGCAGCATGGGAGATGGGGCGAGGAGTGGGGGTAGAGGCTGGTGGGGGGATTTGGTGGTCGGGGAGGTCATGGGGCATGGCCAGGAGGGTGGAGGGGCTCGCGGGGCGGGGCTAGGTGGCGGCGGCGGTGGAGGCCGCGCGGTCGCGAGACCTGTTAGCTTAGCTTAGCTCAGCTCCAGTGTCAAATAATTCTTTGTCCCTCCCACAGTGACAGTGCGACTGAGTGTGTAGTACATCCCCCGTACCCCTTCCCTTCTCGGGTGGGCTGATTTTGAGCACGGCATGCATGCGCAACAGAACAATGGTGATCAATTCGACGGAAAGAAGGATCGGCGTGTGCGGCAAGATGTAAAAATGATCCGTTTGATCGGGGAGGAGGCTGTCTTGGGTTGGTTATTATCTTGATGGGATGGTGGAACTCCGACTCCGAGCATGCTAATCCAAAAACGAGGGGTCAGCAGTCAGCTAGAGGAAATATGGCTTATATATGTGGATGATACAATTTTATTTCTTCAACGCGACTAGCGAAGGTTGTGAATATGAAATTAATTCTATCCTTCCTTGAGCAACTCTCGGGCTAAAGATAAATTTTCATAAAAGCGAAATATGTTGTTTTGGTAAAGCCAAAGAAGTGCAAGATGAATATCGACATATTTTTGGCTGTGAGAGTGTCAATTCCTTTGAAATATCTAGGTATTCTGATCCATTATAGAAAAACTTCTAAATAAGGGGTGGAAAATAGTCGAAGATCGCTTCGAAAAAAGTTAGGATCTTGGGTGGGAAAGATGCTCTCATATGAAGATCATTTGGTCCTAATAAATTTCGTTCTAAAGATGCTCTCACATGAAGAAGTTTTGGCCCTAATAAATTTGGTTCTATCCAGTTTACCGTTGTTTCTCCTTTCTTTGTTCAAAATACCTAAATGGGTACGAAAAAGATTGGATTTCTACCGCTCTCGTTTCTTTTGACAAAGTGATCAAGCTAACAAGAAGTATAGATTAACCAAATAGAGCATCATTTATCGTCTAAAGGAACAAGGGCCGGGGCCTCGAAACTGGGGTTTTGGATAGGAAAAATAAGAGTTTAGTTAGTAAATGACTATATAAATTTCTAACGGAGGAAGGAGTTTAGCATGAGCTACTCCATAATAAATACCTAGATGGAAAAACACTTGCACAAGTGCAACCCAAACCTATCGATTCCCCCTTTTGGAAGGGAATCATTTGTTCTAAATAAGATTTTTTTTTGCTCGTGGTTCGTTTGTAGTAGTAGCCTAGTAGGTAACGGCCTACAAACCAGATTCTAGAAGGATTAATGGCTGGGAGATAGTTGCTATCCGTCTTTATAATATTTTGCGACATAAAAACGTTTTGGTTGCGGATGTTATGACAACGGTTCCACTAAAAGTATTCAGTTTAGGCGCGCTCTTAACAGGGGATAAGAGGACGGCTTGGTTGCATCTTCTTGCACGATTAATGCAAGTTTCACTCTCAGATGAAGTTGATGCTTTCAAATGGAAAACTAATGACTTCTGGGGTGTTCACAGTTCAATCCTTACGACGACACTGTCAACAATTAACCGGGCGACACAAACCACAGTACACATTACTCCAGGCTATATGCATGCATCTCACACGTACTAGGCCTAGCTAGGCACCTTAATTATCAACACCACCACAAATTCACAAACTTAATTACGAGTCTGGAGCAAGAGAGCACGAGGCTAGTACTAATTAGTACGGAGTAGTTAACTAGCTACGCCCATGCATATGTAACCTGCTGCCGAACAACCCACATACACATATACTTGTTCAAAAAAAAAAAAAAACAACCCACATATACGCACGCGCACAGAAGCTAGTCAGATTCGAATCGGCAGAGGCGGTCGTCCACGAGCCTGCCCTTGCGAGTGCTGCTCTTGTACTCCTTCCAGGTGAACTCCCTGTAGCGGCTCCGGCCGCCGTCCCCCAGCAGCTGCGGCAGCGGCGCCAGCCTCTGGCCCGGCGGCGGGCCGCCGAAGAAGATGATGGACACCCTGGACCTCTCGCTGCTCACCACCACCCTGTGCTTCACGCTCCTGAACCTCCCGTTGGTCAACACCTGTCCACCGTTTTCACAGATAAAGCACATGACTAAATCAGTACCTGAGGCTGAAAGTGGTAGTAGCACGAGGGCGTACGCCAAATGCATGTGTGCAATTTGCCTGGAATATATATATACTCCTATCGTATTATTGGCATATCTAGATAGACTGCTAAAAGAACATTATTAGCATTTCATGGCAGTATTTTCACGTGCTGCAGAGCTCTCAGGATATGCTCCAGGGGCCCTGTAGGACATGATTGCGAGCTGTATATGCATGCACTGCGCATATATGTATATATAGCCTAGCCTCGCGCGTGCTGCACTGCTGCAGGTGTCGAAAGAAGGCTCGAGATAGATCGGGCACTGATGACTGACTGACTGATGTGCTCGTTGGAGATCCGATCGACTTGACATCGATCCGCACAGTAAAAAGCGACGTCCTGGCAACAGCGGTTCTTCCTAGCATGCATGTACCTGGAGGGTGTCGCCGACGTTGATGAAGAAGGAGTCGGCGTCGGGCGGCACGGACGCCCAGCTGCCGTCGCGCCCGGCGATCTCGAGCCCGGAGGTGCCGTTGGAGCGGAGCACGGAGATGATCTGCGGGTCCGTGTGCTCGCCGAACCCCGTCAGCAGGCTGCCCTGCTGCAGCTCCGGCCGCGGCGCCGGCGGGTAGTGGTTCACCCGGAGCATGTTGTCGCTGTCGGCGTCCGTGACCAGCCGGGAGAACGCGTCCGCCGGGCCGATGCCCAGCCCCTCCGCCATCAGCTCCAGCACGCCGCTCGCCATCCGCCGCACCGCCGCCGCGTACTCCTCCAGAAGCTCCCTGAAGTGCAGGAGATCATCAGGTAGGCAAATGACGTCCAGATAGGGATAGGATATGGAAACGGCAGCACGTCACCGGAGCGGCAAAAAGGCACCGTATACGTACGTACGAGCGCCGTATTTCGACGGGCGGCCCTTGGACACGAATACACTAGGACACGTACGCAAGTAGATCTAGAGAGAGATCGAAAGGGACTGATCGATCGTTACGTACGTACAGTACGTCGCTGCCGGCTGAACCGCACGTGAGTCAAATTTTTTAAAGTTCGCCGGGGAGCAGCCGCCTCCGTACGTCGGCCGCGAGAAATAGTGAAGCTACACGCGGCCACGACACGGCGAATCTTATCCACGGAATTTCACGCTAGCTAGTTCTTTCCTTGAAAATGATACAGTACTATTAGTTCAATCAACTTAATTTCTGGGATCCTACGGCTCCATGTTGGCCTTTCTTTTACAGACCTGGGCTGAATTGACTGTGGTTGGTACGGTTTGAGGTGATGCTCCGACGGAATTAACACTGACTAGCAAAAATGATAGGATACGAGATGCTTAAGCTTCTTGTTACAGCATGTGGTGTGTGCATGCGTTCGTCCGCCACGCAGAAGGAAGGAGGGAAGCAAGCAACAGCGATGCCGGCGGCCATGGGTGCAACGCGGACTGCAAACGTAAATGTCACCCTTCGTGCAAGCATGGGTGCCGAAAGGCTCACCGTAAGGGGCAGGAGGGATCGGACAGCGAAGCGTCGGCGGCGGCGCACGGCAATGTCGAGAACAGGAACGCAGCGGCCGGAAGGGTGCCCGCGGAGGTGAGGCAGAGCAGGAGGTACTCGATGAACCCGAGGTCGCCGCCGGCGCCGATCTGCTTGCTGCCGTACCCGACCGGCACCCCCGCCGCGGCCTCCTTCTCGGCCTGCGGCAGCGCGAAGAACCCCGCCGCGGCCGCCTCCACGGCGCGGACGAGCTCCTGCGGCACGCCGTGCCCGGTCACCTTGAAGAAGCCCTGCTCCTCGCACGCCTCCACCAGCGCGCACGCCGCGGCGGCACGGCCGGCGCCCGAAGTCGCGGACAGGTCCACGGTACGAACGTGGGCCATCGGCGGCTGCGCAGCCGGGAGCGCTATCTGCTCGAGCTCGGCCTTGGCGAGGACCACCATGTCCTGCAGGTTCCTTGGGATGCAGAGGAAAAACAGAGGAAGGTTTCTTTGATCGTGCAAGCGCGAGAGCTCTCGAGTGTCGAGTGATACGAGCTCAGCTCCGTCGCCGCTATATATAGGCAGCAGATCGTGTAAGGTACAGTAGTTGTTGCTTTGGTGTACAAGTACAATCTGAATATTCCTTGCGCTTTAGCGGTACCGTGCAATATGCAGGTTAATCCACACCGTTGGCGACCAGATCGGATGGTTGGGGCAGGCCTTGGGAAGACCCATTTGCAGACTGCCATACGTACGCGCGTTAGTGGTGTGGTATGTGTGTTATCTACGTCAGTGATGACGGCTAAGATGCTTCGCATATATGTTTGGTTTTCGATTCAGGGAGGAGTGCACAAAATTCTTGAAAGACCAACTTATGTGGCACCTACAGAAGGACTTCATGGCTTCACGCAATGACGGTGGAGCTTGGGTCATTTTCAACCTCGGTCATCTCTTGACTAAAAGAAGTCACTGCTAGTACTTCTATGATTATTTACTTTGCAAGTTTTCTGAATATTTTGGTTACCTTCCTTTTGCATGTCAGCATGTTCCCGTCAGTTGGATTACCTTTGGACTCTTTGAACTTAGATCATCTTTACTGTACACGCTTGAAGAATCCACAAATATACAAGCAAAAAAGGTTAGGTCATTCTTGATCCTCATGCTACAAAAGTCTAATATCCTGATGGTACCACGCCTAGCGATTTCTTGGGTTCTTGTGCTATCTTCTTTGGGGTGTGCTTACACCATTATCGACCCTTTTACTACTAATAGCTAGTTAGTACTTTTTTAGAGAGTAGAAGCTTTTATCGATTCTTTGTGACACGTCATGTTAGCCCACAATTTGCTGACAAAGGCATCCACTGTATTTAGCACTCTTAAAAACTACTCCCTCCGTTCCAATTTAATTGACTTGCTATGCACCAAATATGGATGTTACAAGTCTAGATACATCCATATTTGGTGCATAGCAAGTCAATTAAATTAGAACGGAGGGAGTAAATAATATGTGGACCAACAGTCATGCCAACTGCTCCGATGAATGCCTGATGGTACGAGTAGAAGAATGAAAACTAAAAACACTTCTTAAACTAACAAATTGTAAACCTTTCTTACGAGACCAAAATTTAATGAGTTTGAAATCACCATAGTGGTCAACAAGAGCAACGGTGCCACGGAATAGTTAACTCAGCCGAGTTGTCCATGGTCAAATTTCTCACCAAGTGCAAGTAGTACACGCTAATAAGTTATGGCCGCCTAATTTGTGTCTGGCCGCCTAACCTTATGTTGCAAATGGTAAGGTGGTAACAAATGAGTTTTCTTGTAGCATTGGGAATGTTGATTCTTCAAGGAAACTTGAAATTAGAACTTAAATTATGATCCTTGAATAAGTCCTAAATGGCTTCGTCGCAAGTAATCGATTGCCTGCTTTTTTTTCACACAGAAAATCTATTTGGGCATCCCTGTATTCTTGACTACAATTTTGTTTTGAAAAAAATCTAACATTTTGAGGTTTTGAATATGTGCGTTATCCACTATACTCAGATGCACACATTTATCATCATTGTATAGTCTAGAATATAAAGTATTTCACTTGAGATTTGATCCGACGGAGCACGTGTGGTGACCGGTGAGTACGTGCAAACCGGCTCAATCCGAGTCTGATCGGTTTTGACTCGGAGGAGGAGTACGAGTCCGTGTGAGGTACGCCCTCCACTTTTTCAATCCGGACGTACCTGCGATCGTGTATATATATATATATACTAGGTTGTTTGTATTTGCTTTCCTAGCTTTAAGTAGTGTACTCTAGAACTTTCTAGCTTTAAGTAGAGCTAAGTAGTGAAAGCTCATGGAGCCTATAAATAGAGGTCCTCACCTCTACATATGTAACCAGCCTATGTACACTCTACCTATCAATAATAAGAACTTGTGTTCTGTCCTAAAGATCTTGGATTAGATCTTGTGTGTTAAAGAGTTTGGATTGAACTCTTGGCAGCCCACGCCTCTAGAGCGATATCTAGCGCAGCACGTTGAAGTGGTTCCTTCAACATTTGTGCTGTCCACGTTGTAGCAGCAAGGTGGAGCTGTTCCTCCACAGCCTTGTGCTGCTTCAATAACATCCTGGATCTTGTCAATTAAGCCAGGGAGGTCTCCCATGCCTGTCAAACAAATCGTTAGGTAAACCGTAAACTATAAAGAAGAATCACAGGCTAAAACAATAGTAACTGTATTTACTTACCTAGCAGACGGCTAACGAATGGTTTCACATCGAAAACCTCAAGATCAGGAAGGTGTTCTCCAGTTCCAATAAATATTACTGGGCTTTTTGTAGCTGCAACCCTGGGAACAAAGTGAGCATGTCAAAGAAAGTTTCTCAACTTCTTCACCTGTTTTACTCTAATTAAAGGTATCTTCTCCTATTTGTAGAACACACATGATAGAACTTAAACAGGTCTGAGAATACAACCAACTAAATATAAAACCTTTTCAGTGCTTCGCACATAATTTTAAACATATATGCAGTCATCTTGAATAGAATAAAGTTAAACCGAGACGGTGATATGTAATTTTCTACAACTAAATACAACCCTAAAAGACGTATATGCTAATTTGTGGGTTACCACCACGAGAATGATAGTGAAGGAAGTATGATATACTCCCTCCGTTCGGAAAAGGATGTCACAAAAATGAACTATAGATAGACCATTTTTGTGACATCCTTTTCCGAACGGAGGGAGTAAGAAATAGCACAAGGAGGATTATGCAAGAAAAAGGAACAGTACTTACGCGCTGAGTGCACCGCCTCCGTTTGCATGACCATCCATTTTAGTAATAATCACAGCACCAACAGCAGCACTTTGTTTAAACTAGATTCGAACGGCGCGGCTCGCCGCGCGGCGTTTTTTTCTTCTTTAAATTACTTGCCCGTGGTTATCACCATTTATACAGATCAGTTAAAGGATAATTTTCTTCATTTTAGTTTGATCATACTTGAAATCGTATGTGAAATGAGTAGGTACAACATTATATAATGAAATCCTTAAGCAACATGAAAATGTAAAACGATGGTACAGCTAGAACAGTTGTATTGATGGGGAATCATGGAAAGCAGTAGAGTGTTTACTCTTACATATCTCCTTATTTACAAAGGTACATTTTGTAGCACATCTATCTTAGTTAGCTACCAGCAGCAGAATAATGTGGCCAGCAAAATGTTTCTTAAATCAGTACCACACGAAACAGATGTTGCTTAAATAAGCTACCATCCACAATTCATCGTTTTCCAAAAAGCAGTCACAATTAGTCCATCTGAATTTACCTCGGCGATGCCTGAATGGCATTACACCCTGGATCAGAGCACTTATATGCATATCCATATGGAACAGCTGATTTGTGACATGTGTTGCAAGAAAAGAACCACCACCTCTGTGATGGACTGAGCTTTAAGATCGTCGCAGTACAGAAGAACTTTGTGTGCTGAAAAAAGATGTCAATTAGAAGGTATCTGAAATTTCAAAACAAACAAAATAAGCCAGAACAACAAATGTAATACAAAGGTGTTACAAAGCACACCTCATGGCGCCAGATGTCAAGATCTATAAGTTCACCCACGGTTTTTGTTTCAAGATCAACCAGGGCACTTATCTCGGCAGCAGTTTGGTTTGGAAGTTCGATAGCCTCCACCTGAGGTATCCTGTCTTTCAGTCTACAAAGAAACATCAGGTCATATCGTAAGTATTACGTGTAGAGCAAAAAAATGTCAGCAGCCATACTGCAGTATGCAAAGCAGTGCAAACTAACCTTCCATGAATTACATTTATCTCTGGCAGATCTTCGTTAATGTACCAGCGGCATGCTGCACTATCACTTAACCCCCTCTTACCTACCAAAGAGGTGTACCAACATGATATTAGATTTGGAGCAATAAAGTGATAAATGTTTCGCTGAAAGAGCATGAATCAGCATACATACCATCATAACTTTTTACCAAAGTACCAACAAATATGCGTATCATAGGGTTATCATTGCTAGTTTGAAGAACCCAGTCACCTTCAAAGGCTATTGCTCTTTCACCCCATAGAACAATGCTAATCTCATGCCCACTAGTAGCAACAGAAACAATCATCAAGAAGAAAATAACAGAAATATTCACAGGCAGGATAAGTGTTCAATTTGAATAGAAATGTGAGGAAAATACTTACGAAACATCGGATAGATGTATGATCCTTTTAGTAGAAGGTTCTGAACGGTTGACAGAATGGTATTGAGTAGCCTGGGACACACCTGTGATAATACGAACGACATCTACAGAACAACAATAAAAAGCAAGATGAAGGTAAGGAAAGGGTGTCATGGACAAACATATAAAGGAACGGTAAGCAAACTCCTATTTGTAGATACTGCGATGCCTTAAGAACACAGTGAGCAGGGGCATGGACTAACAAATAAAGAACTGGCAAGAAAAAATATACTTGAAGATATTGCAGTAGCTAACAAACATGACAGGAACAGAGGTACATGGAGTCATGGAGTAACAAATCAAGAAACGGAAAGGAAATTTCTAGTTAACAATATTGCAGTGCCTTATAACCTACTGATTTTAGGGAAATGCGAGTAGGAAATGTTGAAAACAAAAAGGAGACATAAACTAATAGATGGAGCTGTACGGTATTGGCAAGCAACAGGCTGAAACTACAACAAACCTAAGAAAATATAGAAATTACCAGTGAACCGAGGAGGGCGGTCAGTAGGGGCTGTAAGATCAGTGATGGGAGTCAAACAATAGGTGCAGAACGGGAACTCGTCCTGAACATTCAACTTTTCTTGGTATCAGGGATTCAGTGGGAGATGTCGCTGTAGGAACATGCACATTTGATTGGGACGACGTCTCCTCTTCAAGTGTTTCAGTCGCCGTGGTATCAGCAATAACAATTTCAAGTTTCCCTTCAGCTACTTCTGACTTTTTGATATTCTTAGAGCTTGCATCGAGATCACTTGGATCCGTAGGTGGTAGATGATCCTTCACATCTGTTCCATGAGCTGGCAACGTTGGAACCTCATCCGTGCCAATTGGTAAATCCTAGACGATGGTAGCAATTTATACATTGTCAATCATGTCCAATAACTAATGAGAAAAGCTGTTGGATAATAACTGTAAGCTATTATAAACAGAGGCTTGATTTGCAACCAACACTATCAAGGATTAATAGACGTCAATTTGTTATTTGTATAAACATTGCAGATATATAAAGCAGTAAACAATAAACAAGTGCATTGTCATTAAGCTAATGAGAAAAGTTGTTGGATAATAACTGCAAGCTAGTGTAAACATAGGCTTGATTTGCAACCAAAACTGTCAAGGATTAATAGACGTCAATTTGTTATTTGTATAAACATTGTAGATATATAAAAAGAGTAAACAATAAACATGTGCATTGTCAGTGGTTATTCAGTAACTTATTTTTTGAGACAGTAAGGTAAATGTATAATCTCTTAAAATAAACAAAAATAAAATGTGAAAAAGAAAAGGCAATTCATCATTTAAGGCTAGTACCACTCGAGAGGGAAACTCAAGTTCATGTCATTTTTCAAAAAACAGTCACAGTTAGTCCATCTGAAATAGTACATACACCATCTGAAATATCACGGGCCGGATAAATGTACCATTAAAATAGAAACGTGAGAGCGAATTAGAATTTAAGAAATCTCTCTTCTAAAACAGAGTTACAGTTGACAGTAAATGAAAAAAGAAATTGAAGACACAATGAAATACTTGAGTCTTAATCAAGAGAAACTGCCACCGAATCATCTTTCAGCTTATTGTCATGGTACCTCGTTTCTTAACTAAACATAATATCCCTTTCTGTGCATTGAATCAACGTAGAGAACCATTAACAGAATAATCGGTAAATAACAATGTGCAAAATTGATAACACTGAATTTAATTCACAGAAATCATTTCAGAATGCTAGATCAACACAAGAGCTATAAGTTGATTACAGAAATGATACCATCCAAAATATAAATATAAATTTGTACAGAACAAACAACAACATGAACTTGAAATCTGAGAACCTGATGCATTGTCTCAAAACAACCAATGTCAAATATATTTTCTCATGAATCACTCAATCTATCTAGCAATTAATAGCTTGCACATGGAAGTCACATAACCTAGCTGCTATTTTGAATCTAAATAACCAGTACACTTTCAATTACATAGACCTACAAAATAATCATTTGATAATTTCATCAAGCAGAATATGAAAAGAAAATCTAGCCTCCTCAGAATATTAACATATCTCTGGCCTCCTCAAATATAAAACC
Source organism: Poa pratensis (assembly GCA_947311845.1). Classification (NCBI taxonomy): domain Eukaryota; kingdom Viridiplantae; phylum Streptophyta; class Magnoliopsida; order Poales; family Poaceae; genus Poa; species Poa pratensis. The sequence continues at coordinate 20,013,078 of CAMZMU010000088.1, forward strand.
AGATAGCAAGATAGATAAATTACTTTCTCTCGACCTGCATAAATGGAAATGTTCATTTTTGGTGGGGAGAAGGGAAATGAGACAATGACCAGGGATGAAGATTAAAAAAAAAGAGCTCATAGCTGCCTTCTTTTCCTCTTTATAGCCCACTCTTATATCACCACATCATAAATGCTCAGCTCTATGGCCACATTGAAAATTGTTTGCAAGAACTACTTCTCACCTAATCACTTAGTACCCCCAGATCGGCACCTGTTGGTTCTTAGTATAATAGCAATAGGTAATCAGAGAAGGGACAAATCAGAGGCGGAGGAGAGAGATACATACCACGCAAAGTTTTGGTTCAAATTCAGAAGTACCTTCAGGAACAAAACCTCCTCCAGCTTGTCATTCGCCCATGCCTTTTTTGTGTTCTTCTCCTGCATACAAATATCCCTTACAAACAAACAAAAATGAATCTGTATCCATGGTGATGGGTACCCACCCACCAGCCACCGTTCTATATCCATTTAGATATGGACTCCAAGTAAAAAGTAATGCAGAGACCCAAATTCAACAAAACATATTTAATAACATGTACTTCTATTTATGATAAAGAGATCCAACAATATAGCAATCGACTGAAAATCAAGTCAAAATAAAAATGCCAAAGTATTTCTAGGAATTACAAAAGTAAAATTCTCAAATTCAGATCAAGTGTAATTCCATATATGAAACCTAATTTAGTGCCAACTTCTTCCTATTTATCAGCAATAAATAAATCCTCTAGCCCAGGCCAAGAGAAAGATTCAAAGCTGAACTGTAATAATCATATTCCACAAGCACCTTGTGCTATCTCCTTTACAGAACATCTATAAATAACAGGGATAAGATTCCTCCGCAGCAAACACACAATTATTAAATGCTCATGTGCAGCTCACAATTATTAAATCTAATTTTTTATCTCTATTCTCTTCATTGGACAACACATAATCAGAATCCTAAATCTAGAATAGCAGCACATACTATATATATATATATATATATATATATATATATATATATATATATATATATATATATATATATCAGTTCTCAATAGCTAAAAAGGGAAGCTTCGAAAATCCCAAAAGAAAGCAAATAACAAATAACAGTGGTATTAATTGAAGCAACATGTTTATCTCTATTTTAGAAATTAATCACCGAGAACAATAGTATCGGATATCACGCAGTTTCTGCAGCATGTATACATAGTTGTTAATACTAATAAAAGAAACTAATGCCACAAGAAAAACATACATCTTAGTAGATATCAGTTCTACTTGGAACATGAGTATATAATTATTTGCAATCTCACAAACCGGCCGTCAGATGCAAAGGATTTAGAAATGAGTTCAAATATTATCTCAAATCATATTGTAAAAAAAGGCAGAGAAACACAAATGGCGGCAGCATGTCCATGTGCATCTTAGCAGTTAGCATAGACAAATAGCTATTGATTCATTTTTCTTTAGAGCCATCAACTTAAGCAAGAAACAACTGAAGTACCATCTAGATAAGAACCAGCTACATCTAGACACAAAAACAGGGATGAAAGACAAGGGAGCACAGCGTAAAGTGAAGCAATGAAGAGGTTTTAGAAGAACAAAAAAATGGACAGGTGCTATGAGCAAACATGTGTATCTTCTAGTTACAAATTAACATGTTACAATATCAACACAAGTAAAAAATGTGAAACAACAAATTAAATCTCTCTGTTCTAATTATATGGTTAGACAACATATCAGACTACTTCATCTTATGAAATTACAACCAACTAAAATGAAACTTGGAACAGTTACTCAGTTTTCATGCACACAAGATGAAACCTGGTACAGTTACTGACCTGTCTGTGCAGTTTGAACTACTTCATTTTGTTTGCTGCCTTGTCTATGTGCAGCGCTTGGTCCTTGCATGCTTGAAATCTGTTGCCAGGGACACCCTGCCTTCTCTATGTGTAGCTTGAAATCACTGCAACAAACCAAGAGTGACAAAAATGTCAAAACACCATCAGCCCAAATGCAAACATAACAACTCTTGGGAAGTATATTAAGCACAATTACTTTCATGTTGTGGAGATGATTTACATTCTGTTCATATAAGAGTAAAATGGAGCCGCTGACTATGTGATTCTAAGCATTACATGTAGTATAGAAGCAGAGTTCTTGAAAATTTCAGGGAACTTGATAGGCTTATGGAAGATGAAGTAAATTAGATCGCTAATGCGCTTACCAAAGGCAGAGGCGTGGTCGTGGAGTAAATTGACAGCAAACTGTGATCCATTATGGGAGACAATATACATAGGAACACAAAGCTGAGGAACATCCACTTTGATCATAGACACACAAAACACTAAATACGGAGGGTTTTAATAGACTTTAATATGCCTTCTACTCTGCTGCTATTAGCATTTGAGCATCAGAGAGGAGACACGGGTCTGATCAGATTGGTCTAGCGCCCAGGTTGCACAAAAATCCACAATCTATCACTGATCTAGCTGTACCGGTGGATCAAAGTCCAAAAATAGGATGACTATTGCAATTCTTATTCGAAAATAAAAGGTATCTGGCAATGCATCTGCACTCATGATGAGAAATCAAAAGAGAGTATATATTCACCTGGGGCTTGTGGGATTGGCAGAGTGAAGCTTATCATGGAAAGAATAATATCCACTCAGAAATACATGAACACTTAATGTTCCCACAAATTTAAAGGAGTCTTTTATCCTCACTGGACAGTCACCTTCAGACTCGGTTACATGATTGAATGGCCATAGTGTTTTTTTACCTAAATCGAACAGAGGTGTCAGAACTGGTAAAAAAAAGTAGATATGTCAGAATACAATATATATGAAAAGTGCTCTAAGTTTGTGAAGGAGAACCCCAAAACTGTGGGTACCAAGACACTCCTGATCAATAATCATGCATATAAAATCTAAAAGCTTAAATTACATTTTTTTGGAAGAACTTTAGAACTCAATTGTTCACATTCATATCCATTATCTATTCCCGAACAGTATACATAAAGTAAGGATTAAGAAGAAAACAATCATAAGCTTTACTGAACCAGAAAACACTTACTGAATGGTAGGGCTAGAGTAAATAGCATACACCCCAAAATCAAAGTACCTTAATTTAAAAAACCAACTACCGGACCAGAGGAACATATACAACAGTCATAAAATTCATCACCACACTGACAGACCAGAGAGATGAGAGATGTGAATTTATCAAGCAACAGACCTCCACTGGATTTAAGAATATACAACACACTTGAAGACAATTATATTGAATAAAGCAAACATGAGAGGAGGATCGATGAGTCACCATGAAAAAAAAAACTTATTGGCAATGGATGTGGCTCCATGGTCAAAACTGAAACGTAATCTGCACTTGCTTCAAATAAGAGGCTTCAGGTAACTAAATTAATTGCCTGGCATACCCTTGATCTTGACTTGCATCCCCTCGTCGACAAAAGGCTGCGAGGTACCTCCATAACTTCAGGCTGCCAGTCTACCCGACCTTTCCATTTAAAACATAATCAAAATTAATTATCGCAAATAGGGTCAATATAAAACCATGCAGTATATCTCAAAAGGCACCTCTAAAGGACACATATTATGTAGGACGCGTATGGCAAATGGAAATGATAATACATTGGTCATTTGTGACGAAAATTACCCCCTAAGCATAGTAGGGATGTATTCATCTTGCAACTCTTAACATCTGATGCATGATACCAAGTTGTACAATACAATGACAATAGTTGATCACCTGATATTATGACATTGACCACAAAGTGTACAGGACCAGATATACACCAAGTCCCACTAACAATGCAAAATCCTACAACCAGACATAAATAATTGACTCTAATAAGGCAGATATTATAAGCTATAAGAGCAGCTAATATTACCGAAAGTTTAGCATTAACATTCTATACAAAGATGATAACAAATATACTAATTAAAATGAGCCCTGCGTAGAACAATCCAGCTTATCAAAAGGTCCAAACACAACGGAGATGTGAACATATAGCTATAATCATTGACGCTAAGTAACCTCACCTGGATTCATGGTCAGCCACTTTAGTGCTTCCTTCCCTAGACCACAGAAAGTATGAGGAGACTATTGGCATCAAATATATATGTTTAAACAAGTGTAGAGGCTATATTTGACTGAACTTCTCCCTCAGCCAACCAATCCAACCATCGCAAAGTCCTGTCTGAAGCCCCAACTTAGTTGCATTTACGATCCACATCCTACACCCAATCAAACAAAAAAAGAAATAATTAGAAGACACCTACTAAGGAGAGAATAACAAGAAAGATTAGATGTGTTGTACATGATCCAGATTGACTCCAAGGCCGTGAGGAATTCCTCCTCGATCTAGTACTGGAGCATGTTGCCGTTCAACACCCTTGCCGTCCTCCTGCTGCTGCACCTAGCCTGCACGCTCCAAATCAACCCATGAATCCATGGTTCAATCAGCCCCTATCCTCGCACCATTGGAGAGGGTTTCGAGCGCCAGGCAGCATGCTGCGCGGCACCGGGATTCAAGGCGAGCAAACCACCAGCCCCTAGCCAAGAACTGCTGCACCTGGAGAGCAGCGGCGGCGCAAGGGCTTGACCGGCGCCCTTGCTCGTCTCCCTCGTCGCCCTTCCTCGTCTCCCTCGTCGCCTTTGCTCATCTCCGTGCGGCAGGGAAGAGGAGGAGAAGGGGCGGGAGTGGGAGGGCGCGAGAGGCACGGTCGCCGTGACGTGGTGGTGCGGCAAGGCGGCCGGCGGCGGCGACCGGCGGCCGGCGGCAGGGAGGAGGAGAAGGGGCGGGGGCGGGAGCGCGAGGGAGCGGGAGGGCGCGAGGGGCAGGGTCGCGTGCGGCGTGGCGGCTAGGGTTTTCCACGCGCGCGGCGCAGTGTATATACCACAGACGCGAAATTACTCTTTTGCCCCGCGCGGCTCCGTCGGAATAACGGGCACTGCCACCGCGCCCGTAGTTGCACCGGATTCTCCAGCCACGGAGTCGATGACAGGTGGGTCCGGGAGCAGTAAAAAAAAAAAAACCGCACGATCGGACGGCTGAGAGCGGCCGGGACTCCCTATCTACGGCCAGTAAATCCTGAGCCACGGTGAACGCCCTACCCCCCCCCCCCCCCCCCCCCCCACAATTATACTCTTTAGATAGCCGCGCGCGTGCTGCACTGCTGCAGGTGTCGAAAGAAGAAGGCTCGAGATAGATCGGGCACTGATCACTGACTGACTGATGTGCTCGTTGGAGATCCGATCGACTTGACATCGGTCCGCACAGTAAAAAGCGACGTCCCGGCAACAGCGGTTCTTCCTAGCATGCATGCATCAATGTACCTGGAGGGTGTCGCCGACGTTGATGAAGAAGGAGTCGGCGTCGGGCGGCACGGACGCCCAGCTGCCGTCGCGCCCGGCGATCTCGAGCCCGGAGGTGCCGTTGGAGCGGAGCACGGAGATGATCTGCGGGTCCGTGTGCTCGCCGAACCCCGTGAGGAGGCTGCCCTGCTGCAGCTCCGGCCGCGGCGCCGGCGGGTAGTGGTTCACCCGGAGCATGTTGTCGCTGTCGGCGTCCGTGACCAGCCGGGAGAACGCGTCCGCCGGGCCGATGCCCAGCCCCTCCGCCATCAGCTCCAGCACGCCGCTCGCCATCCGCCGCACCGCCGCCGCGTACTCCTCCAGAAGCTCCCTAGGAGATCATCAGGTAGGCAAATGACGTCCAGATAGGGATAGATATGGAAACGGCAGCACGTCACCGGAGCGGCAAAAAGGCACCGTATACGTACGTACGAGCGCCGTATTTCGACGGGCGGCGCTTGGACACGAATACACTAGGACACGTACGCAAGTAGATCTAGAGAGAGATCGAAAGGGACTGATCGATCGTTACGTACGTACTGTACGTCGCTGCCGGCTGAACCTCACGTGAGTCAATCAAACTTTTTAAAGTTCGCCGGGGAGCAGCCGCCTCCGTACGTCGGCCGCGAGAAATAGTGAAGCTACACGCGGCCACGACACGGCGAATCTTATCCACGGAATTTCACGCTAGCTAGTTCTTTCCTTGAAAATGATACAGTACTATTAGTTCAATCAACTTAATTTCTGGGATCCTACGGCTCCATGCATGTTGGCCTTTCTTTTACAGACCTGGGCTGAATTGACTGTGGTTGGTACGGTTTGAGGTGATGCTCCGACGGAAATTAACACTGACTAGCAAAAATGATAGGATACGAGATGCTTAAGCTTCTTGTTACAGCATGTGGTGTGTGCGTGCGTTCGTCCGCCACGCAGAAGGAAGGAGGGAAGCAAGCAACAGCGATGCCGGCGGCCATGGGTGCAACGCGGACTGCAAACGTAAATGTCACCCTTCGTGCAAGCATGGGTGTCGAAAGGCTCACCGTAAGGGGCAGGAGGGCTCGGAGAGCGAAGCGTCGGCGGCGGCGCACGGCAATGTCGAGAACGGGAACGCAGCGGCCGGAAGGGTGCCCGCGGAGGTGAGGCAGAGCAGGAGGTACTCGATGAACCCGAGGTCGCCGCCGGCGCCGATCTGCTTGCTGCCGTACCCGACCGGCACCCCAGCGGCGGCCTCCTTCTCGGCCTGCGGCAGCGCGAAGAACCCCGCCGCGGCCGCCTCCACGGCGCGGACGAGCTCCTGCGGCACGCCGTGCCCGGTCACCTTGAAGAAGCCCTGCTCCTCGCACGCCTCCACCAGCGCGCACGCCGCGGCGGCACGGCCGGCGCCCGAAGTCGCGGACAGGTCCACGGTACGAACGTGGGCCATCGGCGGCTGCGCAGCCGGGAGCGCTATCTGCTCGAGCTCGGCCTTGGCGAGGACCACCATGTCCTGCAGGTTCCTTGGGATGCAGAGGAAAAACAGAGGAAGGTTTCTTTGATCGTGCAAGCGCGAGAGCTCTCGAGTGTCGAGTGATACGAGCTCAGCTCCGTCGCCGCTATATATAGGCAGCAGATCGTGTAAGGTACAGTAGTTGTTGCTTTGGTGTACAAGTACAATCTGAATATTCCTTGCGCTTTAGCGGTACCGTGCAATATGCAGGTTAATCCACACCGTTGGCGACCAGATCGGATGGTTGGGGCAGGCCTTGGGAAGACCCATTTGCAGACTGCCATACGTACGCGCGTTAGTGGTGTGGTATGTGTGTTATCTACGTCAGTGATGACGGCTAAGATGCTTCGCATATATGTTTGGTTTTCGATTCAGGGAGGAGTGCACAAAATTCTTGAAAGACCAACTTATGTGGCACCTACAGAAGGACTTCATGGCTTCACGCAATGACGGTGGAGCTTGGGTCATTTTCAACCTCGGTCATCTCTTGACTAAAAGAAGTCACTGCTAGTACTTCTATGATTATTTACTTTGCAAGTTTTCTGAATATTTTGGTTACCTTCCTTTTGCATGTCAGCATGTTCCCGTCAGTTGGATTACCTTTGGACTCTTTGAACTTAGATCATCTTTACTGTACACGCTTGAAGAATCCACAAATATACAAGCAAAAAAGGTTAGGTCATTCTTGATCCTCATGCTACAAAAGTCTAATATCCTGATGGTACCACGCCTAGCGATTTCTTGGGTTCTTGTGCTATCTTCTTTGGGGTGTGCTTACACCATTATCGACCCTTTTACTACTAATAGCTAGTTAGTACTTTTTTAGAGAGTAGAAGCTTTTATCGATTCTTTGTGACACGTCATGTTAGCCCACAATTTGCTGACAAAGGCATCCACTGTATTTAGCACTCTTAAAAACTACTCCCTCCGTTCCAATTTAATTGACTTGCTATGCACCAAATATGGATGTTACAAGTCTAGATACATCCATATTTGGTGCATAGCAAGTCAATTAAATTAGAACGGAGGGAGTAAATAATATGTGGACCAACAGTCATGCCAACTGCTCCGATGAATGCCTGATGGTACGAGTAGAAGAATGAAAACTAAAAACACTTCTTAAACTAACAAATTGTAAACCTTTCTTACGAGACCAAAATTTAATGAGTTTGAAATCACCATAGTGGTCAACAAGAGCAACGGTGCCACGGAATAGTTAACTCAGCCGAGTTGTCCATGGTCAAATTTCTCACCAAGTGCAAGTAGTACACGCTAATAAGTTATGGCCGCCTAATTTGTGTCTGGCCGCCTAACCTTATGTTGCAAATGGTAAGGTGGTAACAAATGAGTTTTCTTGTAGCATTGGGAATGTTGATTCTTCAAGGAAACTTGAAATTAGAACTTAAATTATGATCCTTGAATAAGTCCTAAATGGCTTCGTCGCAAGTAATCGATTGCCTGCTTTTTTTTCACACAGAAAATCTATTTGGGCATCCCTGTATTCTTGACTACAATTTTGTTTTGAAAAAATCTAACATTTTGAGGTTTTGAATATGTGCGTTATCCACTATACTCAGATGCACACATTTATCATCATTGTATAGTCTAGAATATAAAGTATTTCACTTGAGATTTTACACGCTTGTAATACACATCGCTAACTACATACAAATTTTATTTTCTAAATTTTTGGGGAAAATTGAAATTTTGAAAATAACAGCTTACTATATCTGGTTCCTACTTTGGTAAGGTGTTCGCTAATTCTTCCACAAACATTTATGGTACAAATGAAGGAGATATGCCCTAGAGGCAATTAATAAAGTGTTTTATTTATCACATCTCATTTGTTCATAATACGTTTTTGTATCATGCTATAACTGTATTAAGCGGAAACATTAATACACGTGTGGTACGTAGACAACCAGGTCCCTAGTAGCCTCTACGTGACTAGTTCATTGTGCAATCGATGATCGAGGTTTCCCGATCATCTGACATTGGTGTCAAGTTGACAATGGAGTCATATCGTTAGCAGAACGATGTGATGGACATACCCAATATTTGTAGAACGTAGTCATTACGCCTTTGACCGTGAGATCAACTCTTATTGCTATTCCTGATAGATACTTTGATTGCATCCAACGTCATATTTATCTAATCTGACAATAACGGTGTTCCTCTCGGGTATCGAAGGGAGTATGTTGAGACGAGGGGTCAAGAGAGGGATTTGCCAGTCCGCATAGCAGGATAGATACTCTAGGTCCCACTCGTGAGATCATGTCAATGAGCTTGCAAGCATGTGACTAGGTCACGGGGACATAACATCACGGACGAGTAGAAGATAGTGTTGTCGGTAACGAGATCAAGCTAGGTATCACGATATCTATGAACGAGTCTCGGACACGCTAAGTGTCGCCATGGCAAAAGGTTTAAAACTAAACGTCTAGGTTCAACGATAAAGTTATTCGTTATCTCACAGGGATTAATTCTGGGTATCCAAGGTCCACGAATTAGTCATTGATCGGAGAGCATGTCTCGATTATGTCTGGTGAGATCTCGAACCGCTAGGGTAACACATTAAGGGAAGTCGACAAGTTTATTAGATCGGAAATAGAAGAGAAAATAGAAGAGAGCATCGGAAGTGTTTCGGGAGGTTTCCATGGAGATCGGAGGCGACGAAATAGTTTTCGGAGCGGGAATAAATTAGATAACATATGTTTAATATTAATTAGTGTAATTAATAGTTAAATATATTTAATTCGAATTTTAAAAGGTTGTTTTCCTAAATGGGCCCTAGAGGCCCATTAGGGGAAAATCCCCAAAAAGAAAAAGGAGAAAAATGGGGGAGGGGGCCGGACGGCCTAGGTGGGCCACATGGGGGCCACCTAGGGCCGGCGCACCATGCTTGGCCGGCTGGTGTGGGAGTTTAGTCCCACACCGCCAGCCTGGCAAGCGTGGCTGCCCTCCTCCGCCTTTATATAGGGGTGCCCCCCATGCCTCCAAAGCACACCAATTCTCTCTCTCTCTCTGACCCGTGACTCTGCCATTGGAGTTGCGCCGAGGTGAGGTTCTTTCCACCAAACGCACTCCGCCGTGCTGCTGGTCTTCCGGTTCAAGTCTTCCGTTGCTTGTCCCAGGATCGGAGCCCGGAGGTCGTCGTCTTCGCCGTACGTGTGCGATTCCCTGCGAGGCGCCACACTTGTGGTGCTCGGAGGTCTTCTTCCTCTACACGACCTTGAGGTCGGCTTTGTCGGCTTCATCGACAACGCTTGTGCGGGAGCGTAATCCCCGCTTTTCGGTCTACAAGGGTATGTATATCGTTCTCCTCCGTATTACTATATCTGCATAGTATAGATCTTGCTAGTTTAAGGTTATCGTTGTTAGGAAATTTGTTTTCTGCATACGATCCCCTTCAGTGGTATCAGAGCCGATCTATGCGTAGATATAGCTGTACGCTTTTAGAACCCGTGTTTATCACGGGGCATCGTTCTTTTATTTGCTACCCTCTAGCGTGCACTTGCTTTGCCGGCAGCATTGAGTTGATGAAGCGGCCCGGACCGACCTTACGCGTACGCTTACGCGAGACTGGTTCCACACTTGACATACGGCTTGTACCGTATATGTGGCTGGCGGGTTTCTGTATCTCTCTCTTTAGTTGGCTTTGCATTTTCAAAGGAGGGCCCGAAAGGGATGAATAAACATGTAATTATTTGATCGTTGTTGTGGTCATAGGTTCGTAGGTATGAAGCGGTTTTATTTACGACAGCCCCAAGCCACGTAAAATATGCAAAAGATAAAGTAGAAAGCGTCTAACTTTATTTTGCAGGGGCAATGTGATATGGTCAAGGAAGGTTTATTAAATTGTTTATAAACTATGGGCGCGAAGGAGACCATCGGCGCAAGACCATATCACGTCACATTACATTTGATGTTTTTTGAGTGCATCTTATATTGTGTATATATATAGTATTATATATTAGTTACACGGCGGTAGTAATATAAGATGATCCCTCCAAAATACCATTAGTGTTCTTCCTTTGACGTGCACCACCAAGAAAGTTCTACGTTATGAGGCAGGCCGTGACGATCGGGTGTCAGACATATCGTCGTTCACATACAGTGGGTGTGGGTGTAAGACATGTTTGCACAAGCGTATACGTTGAAGGTTATTATGGCGAGTCTAGCATGTACAGACATGGTCTCGGAACACGGTGACCGAAAGGTCGAGCATGAGTTACAGAGTTGTTGTGATTGACATTCCGATGTCTACCTTTGAAGTTGTGTTGCCGGCTCTGACGATAAGGGGTTGCACAATGGATTAGGGTCGTGTAATCACTGAAGCGATTAGAGGGATATTCGTTTTGAGTGGGAGTTTTAGTAGTTTATTTTATAAAACTTGAACTCAATTAATTTTATGAACAAAGTCTTATGTTTTTGCAAATTCCATTGTAGATGTCTCGCCCCACCTTTAACCTAGGCCTGTTCCTTGAGAAAGAAAAGCTTAAGACCAATGGGTCGAACTTCATGTCCTGGTTCCGCAACCTGAGGATCCTCCTCACTTCCCACAACGTGGCCTACGTCCTGAAGGCCACTATAGATGATAAGCCCGCAGAAACCGCCTCTGAAGATGAGAAGAATGTCTACAAGTTCAAGGCGGAAGTTTCCTCTTATGTCCAGATGGGCATGCTCTTTGCCATGGAGGCTGACCTGCAAAACCATTTTGAGAACAAGAGTGCTTATGAGATAATCACTGAACTCTTAGACGTGTTTGCACCACAAGTCAAAGCTGAGAGATATGAAGCTACTAAGCTGTTCTTCTCAGCCCAGATGGAAGAGCATGGCGACATAACCAAGCACTTAGCCAAGATGTCTGGCTGCGTTCAGCTCCTGAATGATCTGGAATGTGGGATTCCAGATGAGCTAGTTATTGATAGGGTGCTGCAGTCGATGTCCCCTAGCTATAAGGACGCTATCGTGAACTACTACATGGAAGGGACGTCAAAATCCCTGTCTGAAGTTCTGACGATGCTCGAGGTTGCCGAACTAGAAGTGAAGATGGAAAAGATGGTACTGACCATCAAGCCAAAAGTACATAATTGCTTCTTCTGCGGAGGCGATGATCACTGGAAGAATAGCTGTCCCAAATACCTAGCAAGAAGGCCGGCAAGATTGCCGGAAAAGAGAAAGGTATATGTGATATACATGTTATTGATGTTTACCTTACATGCGCCCGGAGTAATACCTGGGTATTTGATACCGGTTCTGTTGCTCACATTTGTAACTCACAGGAGGAGTTGCGGAATAAACGGCGCTGGCGAAAACGAGGTGACGATGCGCGTCGGCAACGGATCAAGAGTTGACGTGGTGGCTGTCGGCACACTCCCTCTACATCTACCATCGGGATTAGTTTTGGTTTTAAATAAATGTTATTTTGTACCGTCGTTGAGTGTAAACATTATCAGTGGGTCTTGCTTGTTGCAAGACGGATATTCGTTCAATTCAGTATCAAGTGGTTGTACTATTTCGATGAATGATATCTTTTATGTTAATGCTCCGAGAGTAATGGTTTATTTTGTTGAATCTCGATCGTAGTACTCACATTCATAACATAGATGCCAAGAGGATTAAACTTAGTGGCGATACCGCCATGTATATGTGGCATTGCCGTCTCGGTCATATTGGTATAAAGCGCATGAAGAAACTCCATACCGATGGACTTTTAGACTCGTTGGATTTTGGATCCCTCGACACATGCGAACCATGCCTCATGGGCAAGATGACCAAGACACCGTTCAATGGTTTCATGGAACGGGCGTCGGACTATTGGGAGTCATACATACAGATGTGTGTGGGCCAATGAGCGTGTCGACACGCAATGGTTATCGTTACTTTGTCACCTTCACCGATGACTTGAGTAGATATGGGTATATCTATTTGATGAAACACAAGTCTGAAACGTTTGAAAAGTTCAAAGAATTTCAAAGTGAAGTTGAAAATCAACTCAACAAGAAAATCAAGCACCTTCGATCCGATCGTGGTGGCGAATATTTGAGTTTTGAGTTTGGCACACATCTGAAGGCGTGGCATTGTGCCGCAACTTACGCCAGCTGGAACGCCACAACGCAACGGTGTGTCCGAGCGACGTAATCGTACCCTATTAGATAGCGTCCGGTCTATGATGTCTCTTACCGACTTGCCCGTATCGTTTTGGGGATATGCGTTAGAAACAGCCGCATTCATTTTAAATAGGGCTCCGTCCAAATCCGTAGCAACGACACCGTATGAGATATGGCATGGCAAGAAACCTAAGTTGTCGTTCCTGAAGGTCTGGGGTTGTGAGGCGTACGTTAAGAAACTACAGCCCGACAAACTCGAACCGAAATCGGAGAAAGTCGTCTTTGTAGGGTATCCGCGGGAAACCATAGGATACACCTTCTACAACCAAGCCGAGGGCAAAACGTTTGTCGCGAAGAACGGCACCTTTCTCGAGAAGGAGTTTCTCGCCAAAGGAGTAAGTGGGAGGAAAATAGACCTCGACGAGATATTGACCTGAACTCGAAATTCCGAGTGGCGCAACAGAAACTGTTCCGGAACCGTCCTCCACAGATGGAGTGGGAGCAAATGTCGAGGATACTATTCTACCTCGTAGGTCTGGAAGGACACGTGCCACACCAGAGTGGTACGGCAACATGGTCTGCACCGTCATGTTAATTGAACAAGGCGAACCTTCGAACTACAAAGAGGCTATGGCAGGGCCCGAGTCCGAGAAATGGCTTGAAGCCATGAAATCCGAAATAGGATCCATGTATGACAACAAAGTATGGACTTTGATGGAGATTCCCGAAGGGCGAAGGTCGTCGAGAATAAATGGATCTTTAAGAAGAAGACTGATGCTGACGGTAATGTGACCGTCTATAAAGCTCGGCTTGTCGCAAAGGGTTTCCGACAAGTTCATGGAATTGACTACGATGAAACATTTTCACCGGTAGCGATGCTAAAGTCTATTCGGGTTTTGCTAGCACTTGCTGCATATTACGATTATGAAATATGGCAGATGGATGTCAAAACAGCGTTCCTAAATGGCAACATTGAGGAAGAGTTGTATATGGTACAACCTGAAGGTTTTGTCGATCCAATGAATGCTGGCAAGGTATGCAAGCTTCAGCGTTCCATTTATGGACTGAAGCAAGCATCTCGGAGCTGGAATCTTCGCTTTGATGAGGTGATCAAAGGTTTTGGATTTGTCCAAAGCGGAAGAGACTGTATTTACAAGAAAATGAGTGGGAGCTCAGTTGTGTTCCTAGTTCTATATGTGGATGATATATTACTAATTGGGGATAATGTGGATCTTCTGAATAGCGTGAAGAAATATTTAAACAGTAAATTTTCGATGAAGGACTTAGGAGAAGCTGCATACGTATTAGGCATTAAAATCTATCGTGATAGATCAAGACGTCTATTAGCGTTAAGTCAGAGTACTTACTTGATAAGATACTGAAACGGTTCGGTATGGAGACGGCAAAGAAAGGTTCTCTGCCGTTATCAGAATAAAACATTGAGCAATGCTCAGTGTCCGTGACGGCGCATGATAAAGCCGAGATGGCTAAACATCCCTATGCTTCAGCCATAGGTTCGATCATGTATGCCATGTTAAGTACTCGACCCGATGTAGCGTTGGCTCTTAGTTTGACGAGCGGTTCCAAAGTAATCCTGGAAAGGATCATTGGATAGCTGTTAAGAACATTCTTAAGCATCTCAAGAAGACAAAGGAAATGTTCCTTGTGTATGGAGACTGTGAAGAGGAACTTGGCGTAACAGGTTACGTTGATGCAAGTTTCTGCACAGATCCAGATGACTCTAAGTCACAGACAGGATATATTTTCAAGGTGAACGGTGGCGCTGTAAGCTGGAGAAGCGGGAAGCAACCCATAGTGGCCCAATCTACAATGGAATCGGAGTACATCGCTGCTTCGGAAGCCGCGAATGAAGCTGTGTGGCTGAGGAAGTTCATCATCGAGCTTGGAGTGTTCCCTAGCGCGCAAGACCCCGTAACTCTACTGCGACAACACGGGTGCTATTGCTAACGCGAAGGAACCAAGGTCTCACTCAACTGCCAAACACATTCTCCGACGCTTCCATGTGATACGACAGTATGTACAGGAAGGCGATGTGAAGATTTGCAAAGTGCATACGGATCTGAATGTGGCAGATCCTGACGAAGCCTCTTCCACTAGACAAGCATGTAAAACACCAGAATGCTATGGGTGTTAGGCTTTTACCAAGTTGTAATCTAGAATAAATTGTACTCTAGTGCAAGTGGGAGACTGAAGGAGATATGCCCTAGAGGCAATTAATAAAGTGTTTTATTTATCATATCTCATTTGTTCATAATACGTTTTTGTATCATGCTATAACTGTATTAAGCGGAAACATTAATACACGTGTGGTACGTAGACAACCAGGTCCCTAGTAGCCTCTACGTGACTAGTTCAGTGTGCAATCGATGATCGAGGTTTCCCGATCATGTGACATTGGTGTCAGTTGACAATGGAGTCATATCGTTAGCAAACGATGTGATGGACATACCCAATATTTGTAGGACGTAGTCATTACGCCTTTGACCGTGAGATCAACTCTTATTGCTATTCCTGAAAGATACTTTGATTGCATCCAACGTCATATTTATCTAATGTTACAATAACGGTGTCCTCTCGGGTATCGGAAGGGAGTATGTTGAGACGAGGGTCAAGAGCGGGATTTGCCAATCCGCATAGCAGGATAGATACTCTAGGGCCCACTCGGTGAGATTATGTCAATGAGCTTGCAAGCATGTGACTAGGTCACGGGGACATAACATCACGGACGAGTAGAAGATAGTGTTGTCGGTAACGAGATCAAGCTAGGTATCACGATATCTATGAACGAGTCTCGGACACGCTAAGTATCGCCATGGCAAAAGGTTTAAGACTAAACGTCTAGGTTCGAACGATAAAGTTATTCGTTATCTCACAGGGATTAATTCTGGGTATCCAAGGTCCACGAATTAGTCATTGATCGGAGAGCATGTCTCGATTATGTCTGGTGAGATCTCGAACCACTAGGGTAACACACTTAATGAAGTCGATAAGTTTATTAGATCGGAAATAGAAGAGAAAATAGAAGAGAGCATCGGAAGCGTTCCGGGAGGTTTCCGATGGAGATCGGAGAGCGACGAAATAGTTTTCGGAGCGGGAATAAATTAGATAACATATGTTTAATATTAATTAGTGTAATTAATAGTTAAATATATTTAATTCGAATTTTAAAAGGTTGTTTTCCTAAATGGGTCCTAGAGGCCCATTAGGGGAAAATCCCCAAAAAGAAAAAGGAGAAAAATGGGGGAGGGGGCCGGCCAGCCTAGGTGGGCCACATGGGGCCCACCTAGGGCCGGCGTACCATGATTGGCCGGCTGGTGTGGGAGTTTAGTCCCACACCGCCAGCCTGGCAAGCGTGGCTGCCCTCCTCCGCCTTTATATAGGGGTGCCCCCATGCCTCCAAAGCACACCAATTCTCTCTCTCTCTCTCCTTGACCCGTGACTCCGCCATTGGAGTTGCGCCGAGGTGAGGTTCTCTCCACCATACGCACTCCGCCGTGCTGCTGGTCTTCCGGTCCAAGTCTTCCGCTACTCGTCCCTGGATCGGAGCCCGGAGGTCGTCGTCTTCGCCGTACATGTGCGATTCCCTGCGAGGCGCCACGCTTGTGGTGCTCGGAGGTCTTCTTCCTCTACACGACCTTGAGGTCGGCTTCGTCGACTTCATCGACAACGCTTGTGCGGGAGCGTAATCCCCGCTTTTCGGTCTACAAGGGTATGTATATCGTTCTCCTCCGTATTACTATATCTGCATAGTATAGATCTTGGCTAGTTTAAGGTTATCGTTGTTAGGAATTTTTTGTTTTCTGCATACGATCCCCTTCAACATATACATGTCTCCTACTTAAAATGGTGAGGTTGTGACTAATACTTCCACAAACATACATGGTACATATACCTCTCTCCTACTTTGGCGATTTAAAAATAACCACCCTTTGAAAATAAGGAGTGGCGCTGATTTACTATTTTGGCAAGTCATATGATTTTTTGGTTAGTTCCTTGCTGATTTATGTCATCCTTTAGATTATCTTTGACATGTCTTCATTACCTTTTCCTTTCTTTTGTAGTTAGGCCATTGTTTTCTAATTAGTAACTTAGGCCATCATATTATATGGCGCTTAAACATACTTTGTTTTTTTTCATGTAAGTTTGTATGATGCCTAAATCATCCGCGGAGTACTATCATTGTAAGTTGGTTCAGGACATCTTTGGCCTATCAAGAGTATTAATTAAGATATATCCATATATAGGGAGATCCAATCGAGTGATCATCGATCCACGTCATGTTGGTGCTACTACAATGCCTAGATATTTGATTCAAGGTTCTATTATCTTCTCGACGGTGCAATCTTGTCTTAGAGCGTGCATACACCTGTTTTTTTACTAATTAGAAAAGATATATGTGATTCTTGAACACTCCTTTGATGGTACAATGAGTAAAAGGATATTCTTGTACAACTTACTAAAAAGCCACAACTCCACAAGGTTAATATGTTTGTAGTCATTTCCCTTTTTAATGTAGAAAAGATATTGCGAGAACATGGAGCTCCGCGGATAGGTTCTTCATGCTGAAAATCTTAACCAGGTTCAACAAGATAATACTTTCTTATAACATGTGGCCTGTTTATCACTTGGACAATTGGCAATATCAAGTTGTGTATAAGTTGTGGCGCCCCGACCCGACTGCTATACAGTGATGCTGTGTGTCACCGGTTAAGCGATACAACGGGAGGTTACGGGTTTACCAATCCCCGGCCAAAACCTTTGGCAGGCGTTGCTCGGAATGGATCATCGGCAACGCAACACCCCGATTGATGCCTTAACACAGGCACAACCCTCAATGTATAATAGAGAGATCAAGACTTGTGGAACAACTGGCACATCACAGACTCTACGACACAAAGCATTATAGTTCAACTTTTATAATAGAGAAAGATAGCAAATTACAACCAGAGGTCACAGACCCAACATTACAAAATGCGGAAGCGAATTAGGTTGTTCTAGACAACAAGATCCAAAATATGGCCTAAGAGGCCTACAGATAAACATCCAACGCCAGCAGTTCCGGGATGACCCAAGCTGCCACCTGGGAACCCCAGACTACTCGTCGACGTCCACAAAGAACCCACCTTCGAGATCGGTGAAATCTTCCTCTAAAACAAAACAAACGACGTTGAGTTCGACGAACTCGCAAGATTATATATAGAGCTTTAGCTCGATGAGGCTTTCAAGGTTTTAGGCCGTTTTGCATAAAGCTGATTTTATTTATGAAAACATAACTCAATGGCCTCGACTATTCAGAGTATTTTCAAAAAGGGGTAAGAAGTGACTCGTTTCTTGATCACTTTTCTCATCATCAACCATCATCAACCATTGTACCTGTTCATCAAAGGCACCTCCCCGAATCACCCTCGAGGAAGTCAACCTTGCATTCTTGAGTGGCACCTTTAGTACCCAGTTTTTAATCATTCCGTTAAAGTTATTCTATGGTCTTATCGTCCTTTCCCAAGTTGTCCGTAACCGTGGACACGGCTTTTCGAAAAGATTTAACCCTGCATGGGTGCACTGTGTTTACCTTCGGTACCGCCCGGCTCATTGCCTACACGTAGCTCTCTTCCGGGGAAAGCCGGCTGAGTGGGAACGGTTACAACCTTTACCTTGCTTGAGACTAACCCAGGATCATCAGTGGTGGTAGGACAAGGGGTACCTCCAGCACCCTGTCCCGCGGCCACTTATTTTCCTGACACCACCATCCTCATCTCAGTCTTGGCCACCATCTCAACGCACGCGCAAAAGGAAAGCCAAACTAGAGGACCCTCGGCTAGTCCGCCACAAGTTAGTCGGTCGACGAGGGCTCCATATACCCCACCGAATGGAAGCGCGCTCATTCTTGGTTCAAGAGGTAAAGAACTCGCACCTAGGCGGCGAGAGTGAGACAAAACACCACCATACCAAGTGGCCTCTCATCCCCACCTTTAAGCATCTTATTATCTGTCTCCACAATTTCTCCTCCATCATCCATTCAACTCATCACCTCTTTCCAACATGAACCATCCATCGTACAGCTAGGCATTTAACTAAGCATGGCTAAGCATCAACATTGCATAGTTATATAATTCAGGCCAACAATACAAGCCTATGGATAATAGGAGGGAAACAGGTATTGGCATCGGAAACTTAATGCAACTATAGGATACTCTAATCCAATAAAATTGACATTTGGAACCGCATGCAATATTATAGTGGAGAAAATATTTGCGGAAAATAGGATAAGACATGCTCAGAGGGGGGGATTACGCTTGCCTTGGTCAAGGTGCTGGTAGTACGGCTCTTCGGGGTATTGTGGAGTAACCCCGGCTGCTTGATCTATCGAAGCACAACACGGAAGAACAATCAATCACCACACATGTTTCAACAAATGCAATGCGCAAACACATGATGGTATGACAATTTTAAATGCACCCTAAAAGCATTGAACATGACCAACAGGTTAACTGGGGTCCCCATTATATTTATTGCATTATTTGGAATAAACCCCATATTTAAACTTAGTGATTATAATTACTACTAGAGCACATTATTGTAATTGTGATCAATTATGCATGATGATGATGATTCTGGATCACTCATGTTTTTCTGAGCATTTGGGTATAACGAACACAATTTTCTGAGGTCCAGATAGAAAGTTATTATATTTATAATATCCTCTTTTAATTATGTGCTTTAATTAAATTAATTTCAACAGCAATAAAATTTAATTACTCGAATTCGAGAGGGAGAGTTGGAACATGAAGGAATCATCGAGGTTCGACAACCCTAACGCGCGAGGGGGAAGCGGGTAGCATGCGCAAAAGGAGAGGAAATGAAAAAAGGAACCTCTAAAAAAACAGTACACCCGGCCTCCAGCCCGGTCTGGGCCGGCTAGCAGGCCGGCCTGCTAACAGAGGCAACCGGCCAGCAGCCCGGTCTGGGCCGGCAGAAGGGCCGGCCTCGTTCCAGAGGAGCTCGGCCTCCAGGCCGGTTTGGGCCGTTCTCACGGCCGGTTAGGGGCCCGTGGGAAACAGCCTGCAGCCCGCTTAGGCCGTCTCCACGGCCGGGCGTGCGAGGAACGGCGTGGAACTTCACGGCTACGGCGGCTCCGGTGAGCAGCACGGCACGGGAAGGGCTAGGGAGAGAGGGGAGGGGTGCCACGGCACGGGGTACTCACCCTCTAGTCGATAGAGAGGTCGGGGACGGCGAGGCGAGGTCTACGGCGGCGTATTTTCCCGCGGCGGCGCGCGGGCGGCCGCGAGGAAGACGAGCACGGTGGCGCCGATTCGCGGCGTTTCAGCACGATTCCTCTGGCTAGGCGGTAGCGGGCGACGCGGCGGACCTGCTGGTCTGCTTCGATTTGCGCGGGGGAGCTTCAAACGGCGGCAGCGAGCACGGCGCGCTCGAGCTGCTCGGCGGCCATGGAGTTGAGAAACAGAGGGAGAGGAAGCATCGGGGGAGGGAGTGGAGCAGGTGAGGCTCGGGGTCGTGCTCTCCTCGCAGGGGAAGGGCAGAGCAGGGGCCCGCGCGGCGAGACGGTGCGGCGCGAGCACGGCGAGCTCGCGGGTGCGCGCGGTGCGAGCTCTGCTCGGTCGCTACAGGAAAGAGACGGTGACTTTGCAAATAACCCCCTGGCAGGAATTCTTCCATCACAGATTAGTCCTTTTTAGTTTTAATTCCAAAACTTGTGCCTCTAGTGATTTTATTAGGGCACTAAAGCATTTTAGAAAAAATGTGGGAAAATTCATGTAGCCTCCCACTAACAGGTAGGAGCACCAAAAAAATTGGCATGTTGAACTAACAAGTTTTGGGCAACCTTTGTTCATAGATTTAAAACTAGGGCATTTGTTAAATTCAAAAAATGTTGCTCCTTTGGAAATTTTAGAGCAATTGCAAAATATTACTTTTGGGACTCTTGGAACTTCCTCGACAAATATGAATTGTCAAAGTACTTTTGTTTTGCAAGTTTGAGTGTCTTCTTTGTGGTGAGATTTGGTTGAAGCAAGTTGGGCATTTTGTTTTCCAATGTTGCCAAACCAAGTTAGTGTGTTGTTTAGTAATTGCAAATGGATGCAATGATGCATGCATGGAATGCAAAAAGTGAAAATTTGGTCCATAATTTGCATTACCAAAAGTGGGCTGTTACATAAGTGGACCCTTGAACTCTTTAATTGGAAGTACTTATCAGAAGTGTTTAAAGGAGAACTGCCTCGATTTGTGCTAGCTATCTATAATTTTAGCCACCCAACCTTTTATTACAAATGGTGTGATGGTGACCAATAATTCATAGTTCATGCATATTGATGACTTATAAGTTAGATGCCTAACCTTTTACTGCAAATGGTATAGTGGTGACCAATACTCCAATAGGTCACGCTACTATTAGTGCATTAGTTTCCTACATACTCTCTTTGTATGATGTATATTGGTGACCAATACACCAATAATGTTTGCACAAACATTTATGTATCCTACTTACTCCCTCTGTATAATGCATTTTGGTGCCATTCCAAGATTTGAAAAGAGTTAGCCCTTATCACTTCTAGTTCGCTGTTGAGATAGTTTTCTTTGGTATATGACTCTTTGTTTTTGAACTTTTCGGTGTTTTGTTCCAACGAAATGGCCAATCCCCTATATCCTTTCAATTATCTTCTTGGTAATTAACTGAATTTTTTATTTTATTACTCCATCTGATCGGTTATAATTGTCATGGAGAACCGACTGCGGTAGTACAAAGGTTTACATCTCCCGACACTCTTTCCGGATAGGAGGGAGTATTAGATTACCTCATTTCTCTTTTGCTTATCACTTGACCTTAGTAGGCTGATGTGTCCTCTTTCTTATATATATCAATGTTTTTCTAGCATCAAATAATTGGTGCATCTGCCACGGCCCTCTTCCACACAGAGGTGGCATGTTCTGCACAAACTCTCTTTCGCATTAGATTTTGGTAATAATCATGTCCATTAATTGACATGATGTTGAAGATGTGGGATTCGACGGTCGAATCACCCCCTCCATTTCGAAATTATCATGCATTTTAGGTTTGATCAAAGTCAAAAATGTAAATTTTGAGCATAGGAAAGAAATCTCAACAACTACTACAGTAAGTGCATACCATATGAAATCATATTTCATTATAATTCTATTAGTATTTATTTGAGGGTAGAGAAGTAAGTGTACCGGCTGATTACTGCTAATTTGATGCTAGTAAGCTAGAAGCTGTTGGTTCCTCCTTGAGGATGAAACGAGAGAGTACTCTTTAATCAACGTCGTCGCGGCCGGTCTTTAATGAGCATCGCTGCCTGGCTGTCGACTGTCATGGACGAAGTTGTTCCACAATCCGCACTGCCTCTCCCTGGGCATGAATGCAGTGCATCATCATCAGGCCATTATTTTCGTTGCCACTGTGCTCAAAAGATCATTGCTACAGCCTACATCGTGCATGCTCACCACACCCACTGCCCAAATGGGGCATCCACGATCTCCATCGAGTTGCACTGTACTAGACCGCGCGTAACGCAGGGCCGAATTGCTGACAGGCATGTTGGAATGATGTTATGATGGTGCGATATATGTTTGTGGTTTAGCCTGTGACGCGCGCACATGGCTGATTAATTGTATTTTTTCACAGCAATCATATCGATCGATGGATTCTCCCTCGTGCTTAATTAAATGGGCTGAAACCGAGTGATTTGATTTGATTTGATTTGATGGGTGATGTACTTTAGGCTGTGCACTTTTGGCCGTTTAAGTACATGTCGAGATGTTAAATATGTCGACCCTGATGGTCAAGGACTGCTGATTGTGGATATGCATGCGACGGGTTAAGATTTTATCACCTGCAGAGGCAAACCAAAACTCGGAGAAAATTCCGCAAGAAATTTCGAAGTGCAAAAACTTTTTTTTTCGAAACACAGTATAACGTAGACGCTCACATACACGCGCATACACTCACTCTTATGAACGTACACACGCACACCCTACCCTATGAGCACCTCCGAAAGACTGATCCGGCGAATCGGGTCTTGAGATTGATGAAGTCATCACGGGCGCCTCGCTATCGACGGAAACGTCGCCTCCTACTGAAGAATATTCCGCCTTAAATGAGAAACACCAACGTCAAACCTGGGGTTTGAACTCTGGTGGGCTGAGTGTACAACCACCCTACTAATCATCTTGTCACAGGCAAGTTCTCAAGTGCAAAACTTTGAACGAGGAAAAGTACGACTGCTACGCTGCTCTTGTAAGATTCACGTGTTAATTCGATCCAAATGTTAAAATACCCCAGTTTAGAAAATTGGATGAGGTCAGGACCACGGTGTTCTACTCCTGTGAGTACCACGGTTGCCGGTAGGTAGAGCTCAATCAGTTCAGCACGTAGGGTGGCGAGTCCCGCACGCGATCGATCGTTGGAGCCAGCCTCCACGTAGGCGCATACACGCCTGAGTCTCGCCGGCGACCACGTACGCGCGCCGCCCGCGCGGGTCCCAAAACCATCGTGGTCGGGCCGGCCGGCACGTAGGCGGTGGACAGGCGTAGCTCTCTCCCGCACGGCCGGTCGCCTGGCCAACCGTAGCTAGAGGGACAGTGTCCCTTTCTCCCGGTCGTCGTGTGAGGGCCCGACGAGTGACAAGGCGGGGCCGCCGGTCGCTCTCGGCGCGGCCCGTCGCCGGAGAAGAAAGAAGATCGCGACGTGCGCCGGCCTCCCGCCGCTGACCGCGCCGAGACGGGAGTGCATGTGGTGGAAGGACAGCAACTACTCGCGCGCGGATCGTAAGAATCCTACTGCTCGCCGACGTCGATCGATCTTCCGCTCCGCAGCCATGCCGTTCTTCACACTCTCCATCAATTCAAATAGTACCAGAAATTTAAGTCCTGAATTTTAACACACTTCCCTAAGAAAAATGGAGCTTACTTATTTTCTGATAAAGTTTCAGATTACTTGCTCTCCCTTCGTTCAAGTTCTCTGGACACAATTCGAAAGTCATGCAGCTGCAAAATTCTCCCACCTCCTAACCACATCAGAATTTTATCCCTCTCTTGCTTGCTACTCGTACGAAGAAACAAATTCAGCAGTTGTAATTCTACACACTTTTTTCCTCAGAAACCGATGATACCGACGGCTTCCTACTAGCTGCTTGCACCAATCTTGTAAAGAGCGCCTGGTCACTATCAGAAATTCATTATCATCCGGCCTAGTTGTGCGATTTAAATCAGTCAACTTATTCCCTTTGCCCGTTTGCCGTGGCTATGTTGATACATACGTGTAGTGCGTGCCTGACGTGTGGTAGGGCAAATCTACGCGGAGTCTTATTCTGGAGAGGCGTTTTTCTTCGTCTGACAGGGGATCGATCGCCGAGAGATTTGATCGATCGCCGAGAGAAGTTGAAGACTTCAAGTCTCAGAAGGGCAAGTCAGGACCGATGTGCTTTGTGTGACCAACTCCTGGAATCTGATGGCTTGCCCTTCTGCCAAAGAAGCCTGGCTTAAGCTCGCCTCCTCCCATCCCATGGCGCTGCTGCCAACATCGGCCTCAGATCGACAACACTACTCTCTGGTTGGTGCGAGAAGATCTCCAGGTTCAGAAGAGCAAACAGCGACGAGATCAGACCTCTGCTGCAATTCACGCTGCCTGGCTGGCACCTCTGGAAAGAAAGAGGCCGGTGGATTTTGGAAACGTCTCCTGCATGCACCGTCGAGGTCAAAACGCTTCGTACGCTCTCTATTTTCAAACCCTAGCTGCTGACCCCTCGTTTCTGGATGAACATGCTTGGAGTTCCACCATCATATCCCATCTGACGGTAGCTCCTGCCCGATCGAAAGGATCTTTTTTTACTTATTGCTGCACACGCCGATCCTTCTTCCCGTAGAATCACACACACCCTGTGCGATTGCTCATCATTGGTATGTTGCATCTGCCGTGCTCAAAATCAGCTCATCCGAGAAGGGAAGGGGTACGGGAGATGTACTGGACGCTCGAGAGCCCACACTGTCACTGTGGGAGGGACATGAAATTATTTGACACTGGAGCTAAGCTAACCTAGCTAGGGAAGATCTTCAGAGCTTAGATGAGGAGACAGATGGCACCGTCAGTCCATCACACGTACCGGGCCCTTGAGAAACGCCCAGTGATAGTGGTAGATCTTGACAGTTCCGGATTCAGTGAATCTTGTAGCTGGGCCGCTGATGGAAAGGCGGCACTGCGTACTCTGTCTCTCACACACACGGTGATGGAAAGTCGATCATTGCCGTGCATTTTTCATGCACTGCACGAAGAGCTTATAGTCAGTCCAGCGTCCAGCCGAGACGTTGCACTGGCACGGAGTACAATTCCACGTGTGTGCAAGTCACCAAGGCCAACTTAGGGCGTGTTTGTTTTCCTGGGTCATTTTTTACCCTCTCTCGTATCCGTGGCTCGCCAGATCCTGGCCACGAAAAAACGATATGAAAATCATGTTATGCACTCAATTTGCTTGCCAGTATCGACTTTTGCATGCATCTGGACAGAAAAAAGGTGTTTGGTTGTAGTGTTTCTTGTACTCTCAGCATGTTGAGGCTTGGTGAACTTACCACACAACACTAAGGAGCGGCGAGCAGTACAATGGCGCGACACGACGGTGATTCGGCGGCGGACGTCATGGAAGAGATTAGCATGAACACGGTGAAGTTCAAGGCGGCTAGCTGTGAAGGTTTACCGAAAACGACAGAGGTTGAAGAACACACTTACACAAAGCACAGTCTGAACGGCGAGCGGCGGAGGTTAGAGCATGAACACGCCGAAGTTCATGACGGCGAGCGGTGGAGGTTACACCATGAACACGCCGGAGTTCACGACAGCTCAAAGTTTAGACGCATGTGAGAGAGGTTGAAAAACACGTGTATCAAACCCAGTTTAAATATGCACTACCAGATCTACTCATATATGTACTGCGAAACAGAAAAGTTATAACACGAAACTTGTTGGATACATCGAGATGAATCTACTCGTCAAAGGAAATTCGAAACGGTCTACTGAGTGCGACGGATTTGACAAAATTCGTTCAAAAACGTTCGAACTTCGAAAATCAGAAGCAATGGTCAGCGAAACTCGAAACCGAGTACGGGAATGGAACCTACTCGTCGACGCGTACATATTTCATGTACAATTTTTTTTGAATCGAAGCATGGTTAAGATGTTTATATGGAGGAGTACAGGGAGGTGAGAGGAACGTACCGAGCCAGGCTCGTTCGCAAACGCAAACTTGAATAGCCAGGGCCTGGCCCCTGAGAAACGGCCTGGCCTGGCTGAGCACTGTTTAGAGGTTCGTATTGGCCAACAACGTGAACTCGACCCAGCCCACCAAACAGATATTTTTGGCTCCAGTGGGCCTCGCCGAGGTCCATGGAGAAGCCAAACACGCCCTTATCCGCTGAAGACTGTCTTCACATATCCATGCCGTCCTTAGCTTTGGCACCAACTAGGCATCTCGATGCCTCGGTCCTTCAATGAAATTTCTGAAAATTCTTGATTTTCAGAGGGTATCGAAATACATTTTACAGAGAAGGCCTGTATTCGGACCAAAATCAAATAAATTATATTTTTAGTTTTGTTCAAATTTGATGGACTTGAACAAAAAGACGAAATAATTTCCAAACATTCCAAATTTCATGAGTTTCTTGGATTTTACCGAAATTTATATCTTTCCAAAAAAGAAAAAGAAAAACCTAGTCTGGGGGCCCTCTTGAGGAATATAGGAAACATTAAACATAAATTTGAGGGTTTTGACTATGTAATTGTTCGAGAAATACTATAAGAGATTTCATTGTTTGGACTTACGAGTTTAAAATCAACAGAATTAGTACGATAAAGTCTTTGATTCGCACCGGCAAGACAATGTAGCCGGTGCCACACTGTTCGGTTTACATGTTGAGACTTCAATATGTGCAACACAAAACCAAATTTAGGTTTTAGATTCATAACACAATTTTTTTGACGAAGGCAGACAGCGCTGCATTCTTTTATAATAGAGGAAGGCGAACAAAGTACAAAGGTTACAAGGTCCTAAAAACAGCTAGCGAAAGCTCCTAATTACAGCTAGCAAAGCTAGCGAAAGACTAAAGAGAGACTAATCAGGCTCACGAGGTCTATGTGCCAGGACACCAAGCCCAAATCTACCAGCTTGGTGCCAAACAGCTGCTTCATCTACCAGCTTACTGAAAACTTCAAACGGTGTTGCGGAGATATTATTGAAAGTTCTGTTGTTCCGCTCTTTCCAAATGGACCAGCACACCAGGTTCAACACTTCGTTAAGCGCGCGAGCAGTGGTTTCCGGCTTCCCAGCAACTTGATCAAACCACCATCGACTGAGCTCCGCTGCGTCTTCGGTCTTGGGGTTCAGAGTTATCTGAAGTTTAGCCTGCACCAGGTCCCAAACTTGTCGGGAGAACGGGCAGAGCAGGAAGAGGTGCAAGCCGGATTCATTGGTCACACGGCAAAGCCTGCAAATTGGATCACACAACCATCCACGCTTGGCCATGTTGTCGGCCGTGAGACATTGGTTCAAACAAGCTAACCACCCAAAGAACTTGCACTTCAGGGGAGCAGCGGAATTCCACACCGTTGATGGCAACCAAGTTCGCAAGCGGCCTTCAAACTGAATCAGGTACGCCGACTGCACTGAGAACACACCATTGGGCGTCAAACGCCACCTTAAGGTGTCAGGGACATCATCATGCAAGACAACAGGTTGCAAGGCTTCCCACAATTCTGTGAACTGAGTGATAGCCAGAGGAGACAGCTGCCTCTTCAGGTGGCGGATCCAACGATCATCGGCTAAAGCATCCTTGATAGATAGGCTGCGCTTGGTGCAGTGTTTGAATAGCTCAGGCCAAACATCTTTGAAAGGTTTCGGGAGTAGCCAAGGCGTATGCCAGAAAGCCGTAAGCTCACCATTTCCAATGTGGAACTGAACCGAGGCAAAGAACAACTGCTGGACAACGGAGTCAACCGGCAGAGGCAAACCAAGCCATGGCTTTTCTGGGCTCATCCAGCTCTGCCACAGCCACCTAATTTTGAGGGCGTTGCTGTGAAGCTGCAGGTTCAGCACTCCAAGCCCCCCAAATTCACGAGGAGAACAAACTAAGTCCCAATTGACCAGACACTTGCCACCTGAGGTCTGGTCCTTACTGGCCCAAAGGAAGGCTTTGATTATCTTATTGGCTCTGCGGAAGAACCACTTATTAGCTTGAATAGCGATTAGCTGGAAAATTGGCATAGCAGACAGCACTGAGATGACAAGCGTCAGTCTACCACCAGCTGAGGTTGGAAGCTTCCAGGTCGACACCTTCCTGACAAGTTTGTCCAGGGGCGGTTGCATGTCGCTCCGGCATAGCCGACCAGTTACAAGTGGCATCCCCAGGCAAACCGTTGGAAAAGACCCAATCGGACAGTCAAATTGGTGCAGCAAGGTAGTCAGGTTCATGCCATCACAGCGAATAAGCAAGCAGGAGCTCTTGGCAAGATTGGAGTGGAGGTCGGACGCCAGTCCAAACATGCGGAAAATATGTTGCACAGCCTTGATTTCAGAAGTTGTGGGATTGATAAAAAGAGCAACATCGTCAGCGTAAAGAGAAGCACGATAAACAACCGGCTGTCTACCAATGGGTTTTAGCAGACCACTAGCTTCAGCAGCAGCAAGGCAGGCGGCTAGGCACTCCATGACATTGGCAAAGAGCAGGGGTGAGATTGGGTCTCCTTGACGCAGACCACGGCGGTGTTGAATTGGGCTTGAAAGGGAGCCATTTACAAGTATCTTCGTTGAAGCAGAAGATAAGAAGAAGCTGATCAAGTTCCTGAATTTTCTGCCAAAACCCCTCGCCTCCAGCACTTCTAACAAGAACTCCCACGAGACTGAATCGAAGTCCTTTTCCACATCAATTTTCAGAAAAAGAGAGGGGAGCTTCTTCTGCTGCAGAGATTTAATCAGACCTTGGACATATGCGAAGTTGTCATGAATGGTTCTGCCCTTGACAAAAGCGCTCTGGCAGGGGCTGATGAGCTCTGTCATGCGAGGCTGAAGCCGCCTAGCAAGGAACTTGAGGACAAGCTTTGCAAAACTGCTGATCAGGCAAATTGGGCGAAAATCCCTTGGCGTTGCAGCATCAGGCTTCTTGGGAATCAAAATCATGGTTGCCTCATTTAAAAGATCTAGCTTATTGCAGGCCAAGGAGTCAAGCTGGTGCACCGCCGCCATCAGGTCGTGCTTGATAATCTGCCAGCATCTTCGGTAAAAAAGACCAGTATAACCATCAGGGCCCGGTGCTTTTTCAGGGGAAAGGTCATTGACCGCAGCAAGAACTTCAGATTCGAGTATTGGGGTATCTAGCTCGTGCAAGTCCAATCTTGTGATGCCAAGTTCATGGAACTTTAGCTTGACCTGCCTAGGAGAAGAATTCCCCATCAGGTTGTCAAAAAACTCCCAAATGACATCCATTTTTGCATCTTCGTCAGCGACCGGGACACCATCATGCAAAAGCTGGGGAATGTGGTTCTTACGCCTTCTGGCCGTAGCTTTCAGATGGAAGAAGCGTGTGTTGGCATCCCCCTCTTTAACCCACTGCACTCTTGATTTTTGCCGCCACAAAGACCTTTGCAGAGCTGCGATACCTAGCAGATTTACCTTGAGTGCAGAGCGGAGACAACGTTCGTGCTCATTGAGGGTTCGTTGGTCCATGACTTCATCCAGACGAAGAATGAGTTCGTTGGAAATCGTTGCCCGCAGCTGCAGATCACCAATCAACCTAGCACTCCAAGACTTCAAATGCTTGCCCAACCTCGACAGCTTGCATCGAAACCTAACAAAAGCATCAGAATGGTTCACTGATGCTGCCCAACTTTCAGCCACCGTCTCCATAAACCCTTCAAGCTGAACCCAACGGTTTTCAAATCTGAATTGGCGGCAGCGCACAAAGTCTGGGTCCAAGGAGAGCAACATGGGGCAGTGGTCAGAGATGTCCGAAGAGAGAGCTTGGAGCAAGCAGCCCGGGAACAAGTCATTCCAATCTGCACTATAAAGAACCCTATCTAACTTAACCATGACCGCAGATGCCTGCTCGTTGGACCAAGTGTACCTACGACCATGCAAGTATAGGTCGAGCAGCTGTAGTTCATTGATGAATCTGCGGAAGGCCGTCATGGTTCTTCTATTCACATTAGCCGAGCTCTTCTCGTTGGCAGCAGCAATAAGATTAAAATCACCGCAGATGATGCATGGGTAGTCAGCGGGCACCAACTGTTGTAGCTCTGAGAGGAACCTAAATTTTTCTGCTTCCAACTGTGGCCCATACACAGCGAACAAACGGAATTCAGCACCCGAGCTGCGTACCACGCAGTCGACCGAAACCCAGTTGGGACAAATGTAGGGGTTGGAGGCATGAAACAAGTCTCCATTCCACGCAATCAGCAGACCACCTCTTGTGCCATCCGCAGGTGAGTAAAAAAATCAGTGAAACTCACACCACAAGCATCTTGGACCAGAGACAACGAAACAGCAGACAACTTTGATTCTTGGAAACAGACAAACGAGGCTGAATTGGCAGCAACAACAGATCTAATTCGAAGGCGGCGAGCTAGGTTGTTCAAACCCCGGACATTCCAGATGAGGAGATTTAACACTAACATGGAAACCTAGATCGACAGGTAACAGACGGACAGAAACAGAGCAAAACACCTACTGGCGCTTGACCCTGCGGCGACCCTTGCCTCCAGCCTCCCTTGCATGCACAGTGAGGGCCTTGGACTGCGCCTCAGTCATGGGATGCCGGAGCGCCTGCTTGAGCTTGCCCATAGCACGGTCATCGTCGTCATCGGAATCTCCTGGCTCCGCGATCGCCAGCCCGCGCTTGCTCATGATGAGGCGGCGCGCGAGGCGGAGGGAGAGATTTCCCCGGGCGCAGCTAGAGGTAGTCTTCCTCCCTTGGATGCGGCGGCTCCGGCGAACCGCACTGGCCACCGTCCTTGCGGATTTGGGGGCTCGGGGCGTGCGTGTTGGAGCAGGGAGGATGGCAGGGGTGACTGGTTCGGCGATGTTGCAGATGAACTCGGCGATGGGCTGCAGGTCGTTGACCAAGGCGTTCGCTTCGCCCAGAAAGATTTCCGGCCGAGCGGCCCCTTCAAGGCCCAACTCCACAGACTGCCCCGCAGGGGTTTGCTGTTGGGCTGCTGGCCATCCTGGAGGCTTGCCTGGCCCGCAAGCGCCACATAGTCGACGAGGCAGGTAGAATCCAAAGCTGGCCCCACATCATGCGCCGGGACGTGACCAGCAGGCTGCATGGTTGACCCTTGTGCTTGTGCACCAGGAGAGTGCTCCTCAGAGCGGCAAACCGGCAGTACCGGATCCGCCAGCTCAGTTCCTCCAGTTTCCAAACTCGTGAAAGCAGTGGACAGGCCAACCTTAGAGGGCGGCACAGCCGCTGCGTCTGTCGGGCAGGCAACAGAGCTCCGCAGCGCACCCGCGCAGCTCGTGATCCCCAGCGGCTCCAGCTCGCGGACCACGGCCGCCGTGAAGACGGCGTCTGCATCTTTGACCGCGAACTTCTCCAGAACAGCGGGACTTGTCGTGACGGTCGGCTCCGTTAAGACAGCGGTAGGGTTTGTGCGGGCTGCCGGCATAGGCCGTACCACGTTGCCGAGCGGGCCCACACGAAGGAAGTGGCCGGAGTAGCGACGGGCGCTGCCGCGGCGGCGGCGCCGCGCAGGCAGGTCAGTAGCGCGATCGTTGCTGTGGCGACGTTGCCACACATCATCGGGGTAGCCGCGAGCCCAGGGGAGCGGGCGCTCCACGCCGTCCTCATGGCCATCAGTGTCGTCGTCGCCGCTCCCCGCGGCCGGCCAGCGCCCGGTTGGCCGAGGGCGGGGAGGGTGGTAGGTGAGCGCGTCGAGGTGCACCAGTACATGCTGATGATGAAGGCGAGGCGGTGCTGCCGGGATGCAGCTGCCGGGCGCGGCTCCACCAGCGTCGAGCTCGAAGCCGGGCAGGAGGGCGACGTCGCGCATGGTCATGATGGCCATGGTCGGTGTCGGGGTTATGATAAATAGATTAACATGCGGCCCACAAGTGTAATGCGGCTTATAATCAATGGGCTTGCACTGAGGTGGGCCGACACGAAGAGTCGCAGCACGGTGTAAGAAGAATCCAGAAGATCCAAGATGGCTTAACTTGGAAGGCAAAAAAAGTAGTCTCCAAGTAATTCCTTTGTAATCTAGCGAGCCTCTGGATATATAAAGAGGACTCGCAGGACTAGACAGACAAGTTCTGAAAACCTTAGCTCTCATATATCCAAAGATAGGCGACTCGACACATCGATCGCCAACCCCTTGTAACACCATATTCATATCAATACCAATCTAAGATAGGCAGGATGTAGGTCTTTACCTCACATTGAGGGGCCGAACCTGGGTAAAAAACATTGTCTTCTTCGTGCCCTGCGATCTTAAGCTCGGAGATGTTCGAATCGCACAATCCCACACCTACGAAGTCATCCATGACATCTGACGTGACAAACCCACGACAGTTGGCGCCCACCGTGGGGCCTGCGGTCAAGAGCGTCATGTTCCGCGCTGGATCTGTGCCAGGGACGGAGGAGCTCGTCGTCGATTCAAGCTCGGCGACTTCAACATCGCGCCGGTCTAAACGATTCGGCGGTATCTACATCTACATCAAGATCTACCTCAAGCTCGAATAGGAAGCGTGGAGAAATTCGACCGCGCGATTCGCGGCTCAACTTCGACAACGCCCCTCACGCGCGGGTTACAGGACAGCAGCAACGCCCGTATGGCGGACATCACCGGCGGCGGCTTGAAACTCATCTCGACGATCCCTTCGGTGGAAAGATGCGCAATCAAGTTTCCTAGCAGCTGTCCAAAGCGCATCGGATTCCAACGGTTAGATCTCCGTGGCCGACTCAAACACTGAAGCTCTGTCGAAAACTGACGGAGCTCCGCGCGACTTCGGGAAAATAATCGTCGACGTCGACTCAGACGTCAATTTGAAGATCCGTTCGGTGAAAACATGCGGAATATAGTCTCCCAGCTACCCAAAAAATTGAGCCAATTCTAACGGTTGGATCTCCATCGACGGCCCGGGCACCGCAGCAAGTTTTTTATTTAGGCAAGTTCGCGAATCAAAACAAAGGCAAATATCAGATCGGCACGATCCAGTTCTCATGCGAGTCAAACTCGGTCAGGAGTCCAAGCAGAAAAAAAAAAGAGGGGAAAAGAAAAAAAAGAAACAGCTCAGCAACCGGATCAATTTGAGTCGTGTCCGACTTAAAGTGTTACTTGGACTCGTACGCGGATAGAGGAGGCTGGATTGCCTACGTGAGCCGCTAGCCTTTTTAGTCATGCATGATCTTCACGTAAGGAAAGGAAGGAAACAAGGAAACAAAAAGTGTTTACCTTGCATGGAGACCTCACGCGCAAAGGAAAAAAGAAAGCAAACGGGATAGTTTCCCTTGCCTTGCGTGAAAAGTGATACCTGATGCATCTAGTCCTTATGTTGAGAAAAGAAGAACACGAGGATGCGCCTGTGGCGCGGTGGTAAGGCACGGCAGTGGCCGGCTTACCCGCCCAGGTTCGACTCCCAGGGGGAGCGGATTTCTGGGTTGCCTCACTCGTGGCACTGTTCACTGAACAGTGTTCGCGTCGCTGTTCATGGATGAACAGTGTCGAGTTGTTCCTTTCCCTCCCGTGGTTCGGTCAGAGGTATTGCAGTGCTACCCACTGCCACAGGGTTTATCCCTGGAGTTGTCTAGGCTCGTGGTTAGTACTAGTGTTGGATCTAGCTTTGTGCACTAGGGGCGTGCGTGTGTGTGGTGTGCGTGTGGTGTGAGTCAGTGCATGAGTTCAGATACTACAGATGTACTAAGTTGAGGGAATCTCAAAAAAAAAAAAAAAAAAGACGTCAACTTGAGTCGCTGCTACTCGGCGCGACTTCGTGTAA
The DNA here is from genome assembly GCA_947311845.1 of Poa pratensis. Taxonomy (NCBI): domain Eukaryota; kingdom Viridiplantae; phylum Streptophyta; class Magnoliopsida; order Poales; family Poaceae; genus Poa; species Poa pratensis. The sequence continues at coordinate 20,047,102 of CAMZMU010000088.1, forward strand.
GAAACTGGTGCTAGTTTGAATCACACATGGATCAAGATATTAGGAGCTAGCCAAATAAGATACGGTACGGCTCCTAAGGAATTGAAGAAGACAACTCAAATTGCTATACCGACGCACATGCATGGCCTCACGTAAGGCAACAGAAAAGATAGAGGAAAGTGTGGTCAGCTAAACGGTCAGGCTCGCCTCAGTCGCGCTCGATTTCAACAGTGACGCGGTCGACTTTAACCATGTTGCGAACGGCTTGGCGGCTTACTTCGTTTCCAACCAGTCGCCTCAGCATGCCGTAGGATTATCCCACGTCATTAACAGCTAAGTCGTTTTCGCTTCATATTTTTGTTCAATCAATACAATAAATTTAGCACCTTTTGAGTTAATCTCGTGGCTATTATTTCTTCTCAAATCAGTTGATTTGCGTATGTTTATAGCCATCATCCAATTTGCAGTACCAGCTATTGATGTCACCTCTCCATAGCGGCTAACCCGTCATCATTATCCGCGCGCACACGCAACTGGTCTAATTTTGGAGAAGACGGCAACCTCATCTATGCGACTTTGCCGACGGCCATTTGCCGCCGTTCGCGACTTATACCGCATCATCAGCGCCAGGAGAATAAAATAAGCTAAGTCGCTATCATGCTCAAATTTCACAGCCTTTTATTTTCAAAAGATAAGATTAAGATTCACCTTTGAGTTAATCTCGGAGGCTGCATTTCTACCTTATGAGGCTTACTATCAATATCTCTGCGATTCAAATTATATCATGCCGCAGATTTTAAATTCAGATCACTTTGAATGTTTAATTACACCCACGTCTTAAAAGTAGGGTCTTACAACCCGCAGTGCATTTATCAAAGTAGAGTTCTCTTTAACTCGCATTGCATTTATCAAAGTTCAACTCTCTACAATTAGCGTTGGATTTATTGCAAAGTAATAGTTCTATCTGCACCTGCAAACGGGCATATTAACATATCAAAGATCATGTTACATATTCAAGCATTGGTATTTGAGCACTCATTATATCATTTAATGATTTATCATTATATCTGCTCATGATTTATCATTATCTATTCATGATTCACCATTATATCACTTTATGAATCATCACCGACTTATTGTCATATCATTTTATGAGTCGCCTAGTGATTTACCTTTATATCATTTATGAGTCGCATACAGTTCATCATTATATCAGTTGGTGAGTCATTAATGAATCATTATCTTATCAATATTTGAGTTAAAACAGGTGACTCGCTGTACCACATCTACAGCTAATCAGAGCTGGTTATCATCAAAGCTAATTAGAGCTCGTCACGGCTATTGCAGCCGATAAAAGCAATAATCCTGGTTATTCTCGCCTTAAGTCAGAAGTATCTCGCACTATGCGGCCAAAGTACTGGGGCGCGGCGTCATTCATGAGACTGATGCCTATCATGGCTGCCTATCATGGCCGTTCTCAACGACCCTGAACACGCGTTTACACCTGGGAAATACTGAGCCGCGCGCAGACCTACTTAACGGTACCTTAAGTTAGAAGTATCTTTGCATTATGTGGCCAAAGTACTGGGGTGTGGCGTCATTCATGAGTTTGATGCCTATCATGGCCATTCTCGACCCTGAACACACATTCCGGGAAATACTGAGCTGTGCGAAGACCTACTTAATGGTAATAGAGATAATTCAGAAGGACTAAAGTACCCGCGTGTGGCGTCAATCGAGTCTGAATGCCTATCATGGCTGCCTATCATGGCCGTTCTCGACCCTGAACACACATTAGATTTGGGAAATACTGAGTCAAAGTACCATATGCTATCATGCATCATACAATATGCTATCATGCATCTTACCAGTTGCTATCATGCAACTAAGTTGCTATCATGCAACCATTTGCTATCAAGCAGATTACAACATGTTATCATGCAACATACCATTTGCTATCATGCAGATTATACTATGCTATCATGCAGGGTACCATATGCTATTATGCAGAGTACTAACTTTTTATCATAATTATTACCAGCCGCCAAGGCTAACATATTATCATCAAGTTATCATCATTGCTTCCTTGGGGGCTTTGCCCTTTGAATTTCAGGAACATATAACTCAGCCAATTGAGTTTGAACTGGCATGACCAGATTTTTTCGGATTTGGATGATCATTCCTGATATCGGCTGTACAAGCCACCATTATTTATTTATTTTTCAGCCACATCAAGTGGAATTTTTAAGGATGATTCCTTAATTTATATCTAGAATATTGACTGGGATTATCTTTTATCCTAGCATCTCAACTAATATTTCACAGTTTGTAGTTTATATGCGGCTCTGCCCTACTCCAAGTATCATTATTTTCTTGCGGCAAAATATTTACTCAATCTGTTGCAGGATCAAATTGCAACGATATGCCATCAAGCAGGATAATGAAATCATGCCTGCTTAATGCCTAGGGGCTAGGACAATTAAATTTTTGTCCAACTTGTGATATTTTTTAGTCCCGAGCAGCATGATTGTGCATACAACTCGGCCCTCGGGGCTACACATCCACCAGTATCCGGCGGTCTTTATTATATTCATATATCATGTTTATATGCATATCTCATTTTTTGCAGTGCATGGAAATATATATACATCTGCGAGTCAAATTAGCGACTCACAATTTTTTAATTCAATCAGTGGCCATATGCCCTTGAGCCGCTATGTTTCAACATGCATTTAGATGGCTCATCATGATAACATGACAGATTATTATTCTAATGATTGACCAGCTTATTTACGCTTATGGTCTTTTATATTTCGATGTCTATGACTCAGCACCTTATACACATTTGGCTGATATATCTTGATACTCATAGGTTATTATTCTTATGATTTCAGCTCAGTCTTGCATCTAACAGGACAAGATGGTTTTCACCAAAGGCTCCACTGACATCTTATATAATTTCAGTAGGAGAACTTACCGCAATTGTGCAGCTTCAATGCGACCAAGACATAAGTGTTCAAAGGCTTGTGATACTACATCAGCGGCTAAATAAGCCGCAAAGCTAGCGACTCATCACTTCTACATCAGCGGCTGAAGAAGCCGCAACACTTGCGACTCAACATCGGCGAGTCACCACGCTCTACAATCGCAAGCCCGCAAGATCATCATTAAGACAGAATCTTCCGCCTGATTCAACGAATCACCCGGAAACTTGGGGGCTAATGTCGGGGTTATGATAAATAGATTAACCTGCGGCCCACAAGTGTAATGCGGCTTATAATCAATGGGCTTGCACTGAGGTGGGCCGACACGAAGAGTCGCAGCACGGTGTAAGAAGAATCCAGAAGATCCAAGATGGCTTAACTTGGAAGGCAAGAAAAGTAGTCTCCAAGTAATTCCTTTGTAACCTAGCGAGCCTCTGGATATATAAAAAGGACTCGCAGGACTAGACAGACAAGTTCTGAAAACCTTAGCTCTCATATATCCAGAGATAGGCGACTCGACACATCGATCGCCAACCCCTTGTAACACCATATTCATATCAATACCAATCTAGGATAGGCAGGACGTAGGTCTTTACCTCACATTGAGGGGCCGAACCTGGGTAAAAAACATTGTCTTCTTCGTGCCCTGCGATCTTAAGCTCGGAGATGTTCGACTCGCACAATCCCACACCTACGAAGTCATCCATGACATCTGACGTGACAAACCCACGACAGTCGGTATCTCGTTGGGGTCCTCCACCCATGCCTTGACTACGAAGTAGGACATGTCCACCTTGTCGGCGGTCTCGGCCGCCACCTCATAAATGTCGCACTCCGGCAACGCGCGCTGCACCGCCTCCAGCGACCAGTCAAAGGGCAGGACGCCCTCGAGGAACAGCCGCGCGCTCCACCTGTAGGAGGGAAGTGGCGAACGAGAGGCGGTTCCAGCGGCGAACTAGGATTGGCGTGCCGTTGAAGTGAACGAACGGCGCGGCCGCGACCGCGTCAAACCAGCGCTGCTCGGCGAAGCGGACGAAGAACGAGCCTATGGGCGGCGCAAGCGAAACCTGGAAACCCCCATACGGGAGGTCCGGGAAGTCCTCCATGAGCGCGTCAGCGATGTTGGTCGGGGTGAGCGGCGGGCAGGTCCCCGACACAGTGAGGATGAGTGCGGACCTCGGTGAGATCGATTCGATCGATCGGAGCTGCGGCGGTGGTTGCACAATTGCTGCGACAGTTTTTGTTTTTTAGGGTTAATTGCTGCGACAGCTGCGCGTGCGGGCAAAGCGATAGGGCAGCGGGCCCAGAAATGTTGTGTAGCGGCGAGCGGGCGGTGTGGCATGGGCCAGCCGGCCAGGCCGTCGCCTGGGTGGGTTACTGAGCTGGTAGAGAGCAATGGGCCGATAGCTGGCGGGTGCACTATATCAAGCTGCTGCGCAAGATGGGCGAGAGGCAAGGCCCAACGCGTGGAGTTGGACGACCGCGAGGCGACATGTGGGGCTATTGAGTTTTGAGCTGCTTCGTTGTAAGGCGTGAAGCTGCTGGCCAAGGGATGGATGAAGAGAGAATTCCTTATTTGACACCGGCTTAAATATGCCTTCCCTATTTGACACTCCTAAATTTTTTCTTCCCAGTTGGACATGTAGATGCATGTAAAATGCATACATGAACTTTGCATGTTATTATTAGATATTCCTACATATTTGCAACTTATATGATGTTATATTCATGTTTTATAATGATTTCGGGATTTTCTAAACAATCCCCACTCTTTTGGTTCTAACTCTGTTTTCCAGAAAACGTCTTTTTTAGTGTTTCGGACTTTCCGGGAGCTTCGGGACTCCAAAAAGGGCAAGGCCAAAGAGCACGGTTCAGAATTTTCGAGACGAACGCAATGGGCTAAAAATGAAGACCAGAAGCCCAACCAGCTGGAAATTAGGTGGTCCCACGCGGCCAGATTCCCTGGCCGCTTTAGACCCCTTGTTTTCCCCCTCGTGGCTCCGATGCCGTCCGTTTTCGTCTCCGTGGCTTCGTCTTGACCTAAAACCGACTATAAAAATAGTCCCCCGAGGAGTTTCGCAGGGAGGCGGCGGAGAAACACAAAACCACGAAACAGAGAGTCAGAAGGCTGTCGCCGGAGAAGATTGGAGGGGGAAACGCCGCCGGATCACCTCCGGAAGGCTCCTCCATCCCCCCTCCGGAGTCTCCATCAACACCACCGTCAAGACCAGCACCATCTCCATCACCATCTTCGTGATCCACTTCACCCCCCTCATAGTTTGAGATTGTTCGAACCCTAGCTATTGTCTAAGTACTATTCTACATGTTTGTGAATTGCTACTTGTCATTGTTTTGTGGGGAGATTATATTTTCAGATTGTGTTGTATCACTTATACCATTGAATCATATCATGTCTTCGCGTTGTGAGTAGTTCTCTCATGTTCCTGGGGGCATAGGATGGATTGGCAATGATTTCCACTTAACATGTATTGAGTATTTGGTCAAGTTTTTATCTTTTATGGTTATCTTATTGTACAACGTATGGGTGCACACATATGTTGAGTAATGCATGAAGGTGATCACACTAATGTGATGGAATGGGTAGGACCTGGGAGGACACGTAAACCTGTGGTCTAATACATGAAGTACCATTAGGAGGGGATTTATATCGGGGATCTTAGAGTTTAAGGCTATGGTGGGACTCTATGTCTTAATAACTCTTGTGCAGTCATTTACTTGGCCATAAGAACCATCATAAGGGGTTTAGTTTATTTATTTAGCTACACCTAATTATGGCTCCGTCCAAAGAAGATTAAAACTTGACAAAATGTTTACCTTGTTGTTCTAGAAATATCTATGCCATGAAATCCATGTAGCCCTTGGGAACGTTTTCCACGCATAAGAAACACACACTTAAGCTTGTACTCTTGCTGCATAGAGGATTGGGCTTTCTCTCTTTGAGAGCTTTCACTCATCATATTTTATTTTCAGCTTTTTACTTTATTGCAAACTCTACACCAAAAACCCAAAAACACTTGCATCATTTAATCATTTTAGTTTGTCAAGTGCATAGATAATAAGAGAAGTGACACTCTTATTTGAGAGGATAAATACTTATACCTTCTACTCCTCGTGGGATCGATACTAATACTTACACATTGAAGATTTCAACGATCCCCTATACTTGTGGGTATCAAGACATTTTCTGGCGCCGTTGCCGGGGAGTGTAGCGCTTAAGTTTTTATTCTTGTTTGCACTAGATATTTATTTTCAGTTTTGCATATACTCTAGTTTACTTTCAGTTTTGCATTTAGTTTAGTTTTGCTTTCAGTTTTTGTCGTGTCTCGATGCACGGACACCGGGAGTATAGGATACCCCCTTTTAGGTTCGGCACGGGCGCGAAGGAGGCTGAGAATCGTCTTTTCGGGCGGAGTCTAGATCAAGCTCTCCTCTCCACGATCAAAGCATGCAACCAAAGGGACACAAGGAGCTACCCAGGTTCAGGCCGCCCGGAGGCTAAAAGCCCTACTCCTGCATGTCTGGATTGATGGGTTCTTCATAGTGTGGCTTACAATGGAACCTCCCGGATGGGGTACCCGGAAGGGTTTTGGCTGGAGGTAGAAGAAGGACAGATCCTGACCCGGAGGAGATCACCTTCCCCTCTACCTTCGCAGCCCTAGTCTAGTCTTGCTCTGGTTGACCTTGGTTCTTCCTTCTTTCCTCCCCCCTTCCTCCGTGCCTTGGTCCTCCTTTTATAGGCTAAGGGGTTGCCACAGGGTCACGTGAGGGGCACGAGGGACCTTCGGGGTGAAGGACCCTCCTCATCTAGTTTAGGGGGAGACGTGGCCTCTCCTCAGCCTAGCGTCTCCTTTGGGTTAGGTGGGAGCGTCCGCCTTGGGGTGGACAGGGCTGACACCACCACGGGTGTGCTTCCCGCCCGCGCTGCCTTCGCCTTGCTTCCCAAGTCTTCTGAGGTCTTCTAGCGTGAGGTGGAGAGCTTATCCACAGGACGTGGGGAAGTACCCGAGAGGGAGCCTGGCCTCCTGCCGGGAACTCGGGCTCTCGGGTCCTTCCTTGCCTTCTTGCTTGGTTCGGGGACCCGGCAGGCCCCAGGACCGGAGCCCTTTGTCGACGTAGGCCTTGCGTGTCCTGACGGTGAACCCGCCAGCTTGACTTGAGTCTTGGTCTTGTCCATCTTCATCTTGGGCCCACATGGGGTGGACCCACTTTGGCAGCACTAGGGGAACCCCATGTTCCACTGCTGCGACAGTAGCCCCCGGGCATGGTCCCGGCGGCTCTTGCTCCAGCTGCCGGGGCTATGGCCTAAAGATAGGTCAAAGTGGGTCCCCGGGCACCTGGTCTTCCTTGCTCTGCTTCATTATGGCCTTGAAGGTCTTGGAGTTACTCCGCTTGGGGGAGTAACTGCGATGGCCCCCTCGATTCCCAGTAACGGAAGAACCGAGGAGACGCCTGACAGAGGTGCCGCCGCGGCTATAAAAGCGAGGCGCGCCCCTGGCCTTTTGTTCATCTTCTTCCTCAGTCCAACTCCAGGCCTCCCCACAAGCTGCCAGCGCCAATGGCGAGAGCGAGGAGAGGAGTTGGGCGCCCTCGTTCTTCTTCAGCTGCTGCGGAGAGTGGCCCCTCCACTCGTGGTCGAGCTGTTCCGCGAGGTCGTGGGATTCGCGGTCGCGGCGGCCGTGGAGGCCGCGGCACCGCTGCTCCCCCTCCTAGGAGCATGGTTCATACTAGCTTCGCGCCGTTCGAGTTCATCGTGGATCTGAACCACAGGCTCGCAGCCGGCTTCTCCTGCCGGATTCCTTCGCGATGGCGACGGAGGACATCGGACCCTCCGGCTTCTGGCTGCAAGTGGAAGGCTGCCCCAATGGCCCCTCCTGGGCCATGGCGGAGCGCACTGAAGGCGCCATGCTTCTGGGTCCGGGGTGGAAGTCGTTCTCCCGTGCCCGCCGCCTGTCCCGGGGGCAATGCTTGGCGTTCCGGTACGACGGAGATGCGACGCTCTCCGTGAAGATCTTCGGTGTCGATGGCGGACGCGTGGAGTGCTGCATGGAGAGCAGCAGCGGCAGTTCGAGCTCCTACGACGAGGATGAAGATGAGGAAAACTCATCTGACATCAAGGTCGAGGGGAGCTCGTCTTCCTGAAGGCGAGGAGCTTCGGACGGGCGCCATGGAGATCTCGTTGACCTCTCCCGGCGGCCTTGACGACGTACTTCTGGAAGTAGCGTCTTCCATTGTACGGCGGTGCTCCTTGCTCGATGGGAGCCAACCTTTTTGTTGTAAAAAAGATCGTCCCCTTGTAGTCCTTGTAAATGAAGAAGATCTTGTTTCCTCCTTGTCTTCGTGTCGCGTGTGTGAATGAGAACGAGTTTTTTGCAAAACGCGCTCCCATTACTGCAGCAGCCGTAGCGCCAAGGGGTAGGTGGAGCGTGGGAGGCCTATAAAAGACCCTCCAGACTCCAACTCCCTTGACACATCTTCTCGCCTTGCTCCGCTCCTCTTCTTCCTTTGCCTCTCCACGCCCCGCAGAACAATGTCTGGCGAAGCAGAGAGGCCTTGTCCGACGTGTCGACGGCGGAGTCCGTCTTCCGAGGCGGCGGAGGCACCCAGCGAAGCTGGAGCCCGAGCCACTGATGGCGAGGTTGCGTCCCGTTCTTCTGCTGCCCAGAATGTCGCTCGCCTGGCGGCTGTCTCGGTCCTGTTGCCCAAGAAGAGGCAAGGATTAGGGCAGTGAGGAGGGCGCACCTGTGGTCCATCCTGAAGGAAAGGACTGCCGGTATTCCGGAGCTGTCCTTGGTTGTGGCTGAGCTCGAGGCCATCGAGCAGGTTCACTGTTTGCTCTTCTCTGTTTTTCCGCCTTTTTTCTTGGATGACTTCGATCTTGACCTGGACTGCTTTTGTAGGCCGAGAGTCAGTCCGTAGGCGAACTGGCGGACGGAATCTTCCGTCTCTTTGGCCCTGGAGCGCCCTGGTCGGCAGAAGGGGGTCGAGCTCTTCGACGCGCCTGACAAGATCCTGCACGCGTGTTATCTTTCATCCAGGCGTCCCCGGAAGAAAGAGTGCACCCGGCAGGCAATAAAACAGAAGACAGATCTGCGCAGCCAGGAGCTCTGAGCTGGCCTTAGTAGCATAGGCTAGATATGTATCCAGGGAAAGCTTCGACTGAATGTAATCAGAATTGTAAATTCAGAATGTAAGTTCAGATGAATGCAATCCTAGGGCTCAACTCCCGGGGTCATTTCCCAAACCTCCCTTGCACTAACGCGCCGTCAAGTTTTCTGAGGAGATCTCTTAGGTGACAAGTACTCTAACCGCCTGTACCGGTAGCAGCACCCCTAAGAGCACTATGCCTTCCGGGAGTCCACTCCACAGCCACGGGTACTAGGCCAGAAGGGAAATCTGACCGTTCGCCGGGGAGGACGCATTACCCCCGCAAAGGTTCTCATCAACTGTCAAGCATGCGCAGGTTGGTGGTATATTGACTCCGAGCGAGATATTATGCCTAGAATGCAAGATGCACATGCAAAGACTTAGCTGGTTTTTGCCGTGCTCTTGATCTGCTCTGTCCTTCCCGGGTATCCAGCTCCTGAGCCGCTCTTCAGCATCCATTCCTGTCCCGGGAGAGGCGCTACACATAACACACTTTCAGTAGGAAAAGAATGGACCCTCCCTTACATGTCGTGAAAGTGTTTCATCCGGAGCAACCCGCAAGCAAAGTTGAATGTGCATTTCTGTGTTTAGTTCTTTAAAACACAGCACTGCCCGTTCCACTTCTTACCGCGGCAGTACGGCACGATCAGGTGGCAGCGCCTACTGATAGGCTACTCGCGCTCGACCTGTCAGCCACCGGCACCATGTCAGCCCCCTGCTTGGGGGTTGTTACGGATAACACACTTCACGACAACAAGAGAGGCTCACGGAATTGAAAAACTTATCTTTTATTCCTTGGCGACGATTCTTACACCCTTATACAGAACACTAGCCCCTTGGGCGTGCTTAGTTGACTCGAACTATCTGCGATTCATGTTCGTATTCAGGGGTAGAATTTCCGGAGATTCTCGATGTTCCAGGCGTTGCCCTCCGGCCTGCCTTTCTCGTCCTCCAGATAAACAGCTCCGGGTCTCAGGGTATGCGTCACCCGATAAGGTCCTTCCCACTTGGACGACAGCTTGTTCATGTTATCAAGCTTCTGCTTCTTGCGGAGAACCAGGTCTCCGGGTTCCAGTACCCGTGAACGGATATGGCGATCATGATAGCGGCGGAGCCCTTGCTGGTATCGAGCAGATCGTAAGAAGCTCGACACCGCACCTCTTCCAGGAAGTTGATGTCATCAATCCTCCTCTCAGCTTGTGCGTCTTCATCATAGGCAAGTACCCGGGGGGATCCATGCCTGAGCTCTGTTGGCAAGACGGCTTCTGCTCCATAGACAAGGAAGAATGGTGTTTCTTGAGTGGCTCTGCTTGGTGTGGTTCTGAGGGACCACAAGACACTTGGTAGATGCTCAATCCAGTTCTTGCCCTTGTCTTCTAACTTGTCAAAGGCCTTGGTCTTCAAACCCTTTAGGACCTCCGCATTGGCTCGCTCCACTTGCCCATTGCACCTTGGGTAGGACACCGAGGCAAAACACACCTTGATTCCCAGCTCTTCACAGAAGTTGAGGAAGGATCGGCTTGTGAACTGAGAGCCATTGTCCGTTATGATTCTGTTGGGTACTCCGAAGCGGTACACGATCCCTTCAATGAACTTGATGGCTGCTTGAGCTGTCTGTCTTGGTACTGGCATCACTTCCACCCACTTTGTGAACTTGTCGATGGCCACGAAAAGGTATTCATGGCCCCCGACAGACTTCGGTATCTTCCCACGATGTCCAGCCCCCAGACCGCGAACGGCCAGGAGATTGGAATTGGCTGCAGAGCTTGCGCCGGCTGATGTATGTTCTTCGCATAGTACTGGCAGGCTTCACAGGTCTTGACTAGCTGCTCGCATCACTGAGGACTGTTGGCCAGTAGAACCCGTGACGAAAACTTTACCCGCCAGTGATCTTGATGCCACATGACTTGAACATGTGCCCTCGTGGATGTCCCGTAGCAGTACTTGGCCTTGTTCTTGAGGATGCAGCGGAGCTTGACTCCGTTGTCCCGTCGCCGGTAGAGCTCGCCGTCGATCATGACGTAGAGCTTGGCTTGACGAGCCACCCGCTCGGCGTCGTGATCATCCTCCGGGAGGGCGTGCTCCATGATGTACTTGACGATGTCCCGGGCCCAGGGTGGGTGGGTTCCTTCCACCGGTAGCACCATCCGACGGAAAGAAAGCATAGCTTCCTCCGCAGAGGGGCTGCCGGGTCTTGAGCTTCTGGGCTGGCTACCCGTGTTGTCGAGGTAGAAGGGTCGCCAGCCCCCGGCGCAGATCTTGTCCGAGCCTCTCGGGTGGATCGAAGGTCGCCTGAGGACCTCGATGTAGATCCCGGGAGGCACTGGTTCTTGCTTGGACGCCACCTGCGATAGCTCATCCGCGGCCGTGTTTTCTCCCCGTGGGACGTACACAGCCCGGAAGTTGTCGAAGCGCCGCTGCAGCTTCCAGACCTCTTCAACGTATGGTGCCATCTGAGGGCACGCGTACTCCTTGTTCACTTGTTTGATGACTAACTGAGAGTCACCCTTGACGACGATCTTGTTGATGCCGAGGCCGATGGCAGCACGAAGTCCTGCGAGCAGGCCCTCGTACTCCGCCGTGTTGTTGGAGATGTTCCCTTGGTAGTGCATCTGGACGACGTACTTCAGCCGGTCCCCGGTTGGTGAGGTTAGGACAACCCCAGCACCTCCTTTCCCCTTGGTGTAGGAGCCGTCGAAGTGCATGGTCCAGGCGCTAGGATCTTCCTTCCCGGGGAGGCAGGTTTCCTCTTCCGGGTCGTCGAACGCCGTCTCGGTCCACTCGGCCGTGAAATCCGCCAGCGCCTGACTCTTGATGTTGTCCGTGTGCTCGAACTTGAGACCGAAACCTTGAAGCTCCATGGCCCACCATGATATGCGACCAGTGGCAAGTGGGTTCTCCAGGGGGCTTCTTAGGTTGTACTTGGACACCACCGTGATGGGATGGCTTTGGAAGTACGGCCTCATCTTGCGGGAGGCAATGAGGATTGCCAGCAGCAGCTTCTGCATCATGGGGTACCGCTCCCGGGCGTCGCGCAGCACTGCGCTGACGAAGTAGACCGGGTGCTGCACCTTGCGGGTCGCCGAGTCCTGAGAGGGCTCGGCTTCCTCCACGTCGACGTCTTGGGGTGGGGACGAGGTAGCCCCCGGCGAAGTCTCGTCGGAGGGAGATTCTCCATTCCCGACGGGCTCCGCGCCGTTGGTAAGGTTGCAGTGACGTCAGGATCGTGAGACCCCTGGTCACCCGGCAGCCTTTTCTTGCACGGTTGTCCCGGGAGAGAGTTCCCGGGTCGCTTGCCCTTGATCTTGCTTGACTTCTTCGGAGGAGCGTCACGCTCTACCACAAGCACAGCGCTGATCACCTGGTTGGTGGCAGCAATGTACAGTAGTAGGGGCTCCTTTCTTCTGGTGCCACGAGGATTGGTGGCGAGGCGAGGTAGCGCTTAAGGGACTGCAGGGCTTCCTCGGCCTCGGAGGTCCACTCCACGGGGCCTGACTTCTTGAGCAGCCTGAAGAACGGTAAGGCCCGCTCCCCAAGCCTTGAGATGAAGCGCCCGAGTGCAGTGATGCACCCGTTGAGGCGCTGTACGTCCTTGACCCGCCGGGGCGCCTCCATGCGCTCGATTGCCTTGATTTTGTCCGGATTCGCCTCGATCCCTCGGTGAGAGACCAGGAAACCCAGCAGCTTGCCGGAGGGGACCCCGAACACGCACTTGTCGGGGTTGAGCTTGAAGTTGACCCGGCGGAGGTTCTCGAAGGTCTCGTGCAGGTCTTGGATGAGGGAGTCCTTGTACCGGGTCTTGACCACGATGTCGTCGATGTACGCTTCAACGTTGCGGCCCAGCTGCGACCCAAGGCATGCTTGCATTGCGCGCTGGAAGGTAGCGCCGGCGTTCCGGAGGCCAAAAGGCATCCGGGTGTAGCAGTAGCAGCCCTTGGGAGTGATGAAGGCCGTCTTCTCTTGGTCCTCGAGTGACATCATGATCTGGTGGTACCCGGAGAAGGCGTCCAAGAAACACAGCAGCTCGCACCCGGCCGTGGAATCCACGATCATGTCGATCCGCGGCAGGGGGAAAGGGTCCTTGGGACAGGCCTTATTCAGGTCTGTGAAGTCGATGCAGAGTCTCCACTTGAAGGTCATGGGTTCGGTACCACCACGGGGTTGGCCACCCAGCTTGGGTGGGGAACCGACCGGATGACACCAGCTTCTATCAACTTGTCCACCTCGGCGATGATGAATTCCAGCTTTTCCTTGCTTTGGTTCCGGAGAACCTGCTTCACGGGGCGAGCCCCCGGATTGACCGCCAGTTTGTGCTCGATCACCTCCCTTGGAACGCCGGGTAAACCTGACGCCTCCCACGCGAAGACGTCAGAGTTTTCCCGAAGGAAGGCGACGAGCGCGCTTTCCTATTTGTCGGTGAGGCGGGCGCCGATGGTGATGGAGCGAACTCCGTCGCTGGTTAGCGCCACCTTCTTGGTCAGCTGCGGATCGCCATGGAATGGCGCCTTCTTGGGGGAGTAGATGTGGAGCCCCCAGGGTGCCCTTCGCCCCCGGGGAGAGCCCCATCATCATCCTCCTGTACACCTTGAGGGACATCCGCCATGATTGCCACCGTCTGGTTCAGCTGGTGAACGCAGTAGATAGCATCGTCGATGTCGGCCTTGACCTTGATCACGCCCCACGGCGCCGGAATCTTCAGCATGTTGTAGGCGAAGTGGGAGACGGCCATGAACTTGGCCAGAGCAGGTCTGCCAAGTATGCCGTTGTACGGTAGCGGAGTGTCGGCGATGTCGAAGACGATTTCCTCGGTGCGGAAGTTCTTGGAGTCGCCGAAGGTGACCGGAAGGGTGATCTTCCCGAGGGGTCGAGTAACACTTCCGTTCACGCCTTGGAACACCCGGTGTCTTGCAGGCGAGACAGGGGAATTTGAAGGATAGCCAGGACCTTCGCCGTCAGCAAGTTGAGGCTGGAGCCTCCGTCGACCAGCATCTTGGTGACCTTGTAGTTGTGGATGACGGGCGACACGATCAGCGGCAGGGTCCCGACCCCGGCAGTGTTGCAGGGTGGTCTTCTGGGTCGAAGGTGATGACTTGACTGGACCAGTCCAGGGGCTTGGACGGAGCAGAAGCAACCGCGTTCAGCTCCCGGACAAGTCTCTTGCAGGCGCCGTTGGAGGGAGGCAGAGAAGACCCTCCGTGGATGCACCCGACAACTCCAGTGACTTCTTGATACTTGCCGCCGTTGCCTCCTTGGGGAGCCGGAGCTTCCCCGTTGCCGCCGTGGGCGGCCTCCGGAGTGTTGTACCCGCGACCACCTTGACCGCCGCGTCCTCCTCCACCCCCGCGGCCACCGCCTCGGTTCCATCCACGGCCGCCTCCGCCTTGGCGACCCGTGGGACAGTCACGAGCGATGTGCCCGGCAGTGCCGCAGTTGTAGCAACCGTCTTGACTGACCCCATCAGCTCGACGTTGCTCCCGGATGGCGAGGTTCTTGAGCATGCGGCAGTCCTTGAGCAAGTGGTTGCCTTCTGGATGGATGTGGCACCAGGGATCACCTTCACCTTCTTCCTCGGAAGTCGGCGCGGGCTTGGTCTTCTTCGGAAGAGGCTCGGTGACGAAGATCCGCTTGTCGGGTCCAGGGTCCCGCTTCTTGTTCTTGGCTGGAGCGACCTTGTCCTCGGGTTCATCCTCCCCGGGGAACTTGGCTCCTTCTTCAGCTCGAGCGCACCGATCTGCAAGCTCCCAGAGCTTACGAGCAGACTCGACGCGATGGATGCTCAGCTTCTCGCGCATCTTGGGGTTGCGGACGTTGGCGTGGAAGGACTGGATCACCAACTCCTCCTTGATGCACGGGATGGTGTTCATCTTCTGGGTGAAGCGCTGGATGAACTTGCGGAGAGTTTCACCCGGCAGCTGCTTGAAGTCGTGGAGATCACTGGGAGCCCCCGGGCGCTCGTACCCGCCTTGGAAAGCCCCCAGAAACTGCTCCTTCAGTGCCCGCCAGGAACGGATGGAGCACTTGGGAAGGTTGAGAAGCCAAGTCTGGGCATCTCCCTTCAGGGCCAACGGGAACCAGTTGGCCATCATGACCTCGTCGGCCCCGGCAACCATCGCAGCAAGAGAGTAGATCTGCAGAAAGTCCCGGGGGTTCGTGGTGCCGTCGTAGCGGAGAACGTCGATCTTGAATTTCTTGGGCCAGTTGAAGTGGCGGAACTCGGGGGCGAGGGCGAGGCAGCCTTCGGCGAGGTCGATGCCCCGATCTTCCCGGCGGTGACGTTCTCGGCGACGCTCGATGCGGGTGCGCATATCCTCGTTCTGACGGCTGTTGAGCTCGTCACGAAGATCTGGGTTGCGCGAGGTAGACGACCCGATGGAGATGGCCTCGCCGTGATCGCGGTTTAGCCGATCAGCCATCGGTGGCGCGGTGCGAGGAGGCGCCGTCTTGGCTTGACGTTCACCACGAGGCTGGCCTCGCGGATCACGTGTCTTGTCTTGTGCTGCTCCGGGATCGTCGACGGTGGGAGCTTGAGTGGGTTCGACCCACGGACCACCATCGGCGAAGTCGAGGAGCCTCTCGACGCGAGTCCTCCATTCTTGGTAGACCTTGGGATCGCCGCTGCTTGGAGGGAACTGCATCAGGGCCTTGGCAGCGACTAGAGCATCATGGCGAGCTTGCGTCCGAAGGCGAGTGCGCGGAGGTCTTGCTCTTGGATGCTCGTGGATCCCCGCTGGGGCGAACGCCGTGGTTCCCTCCTCCAGCGGTGGGCTCCTTGCCAGCCGTTGCAGACGCTCTTCTCCCCCGAGCGAGGAGGAGGCATGGTGGTGCCCTTTGGAGCCGCCGCTCCGCCAGGGCCGTTGTCCTTGTCGCGACCGTCCACTTCGTCCGGCGCCACCCTCTCCATGGGAGGCGGGGACGGAGAGACGCTCCGCCGCGCGCCAGCAGCACGACGTTCAGCTGAAGCTTGAGTGCGTGAGGGAGAAACCGGCTTGGACGCCGCAGGTCTCCCTTCTTCTTCGGCGGCATGCTTGACGAAGAACTTGCCGATGAACTTGATGAAGATGAAACCAGCGCTTGCGCCCCCTACCTGGCGCGCCAGATGTCGTGTCTCGATGCACGGACACCGGGAGTATAGGATACCCCCTTTTAGGTTCGGCACGGGGCGCGAAGGAGGCTGAGAATCGTCTTCTCGGGCGGAGTCTAGATCAAGCTCTCCTCTCCACGATCAAAGCATGCAACCAAAGGGACACAAGGAGCTACCCAGGTTCAGGCCGCCCGGAGGCTAAAAGCCCTACTCCTGCATGTCTGGATTGATGGGTTCTTCATAGTGTGGCTTACAATGGAACCTCCCGGATGGGGTACCCGGAAGGGTTTTGGCTGGAGGTAGAAGAAGGACAGATCCTGACCCGGAGGAGATCACCTTCCCCTCTACCTTCGCAGCCCTAGTCTAGTCTTGCTCTGGTTCGACTTGCGTTCTTCCTTCTTTCCTCCTCCCCTCCTCCGTGCCTTGGTCCTCCTTTTATAGGCTAAGGGGTTGCCACAGGGTCACGTGAGGGGCACGAGGGACCTTCGGGTGAAGGACCCTCCTCATCTAGTTTAGGGGGAGACGTGGCCTCTCCTCAGCCTAGCGTCTCCTTTGGGTTAGGTGGGAGCGTCCGCCTTGGGGTGGACAGGAGCTGACACCACCACGGGCTTGCTTCCCGCCCGCGCTGCCTTCGCCTTGCTTCCCAAGTCTTCTGAGGTCTTCTAGCGTGAGGTGGAGAGCTTATCCACAGGACGTGGGGAAGTACCCGAGAGGGAGCCTGGCCTCCTGCCGGGAACTCGGGCTCTCGGGTCCTTCCTGCCTTCTTGCTTGGTTCGGGGACCCGGCAGGCCCCAGGACCGGAGCCCTTTGTCGACGTAGGCCTTGCGTGTCCTGACGGTGAACCCGCCAGCTTGACTTGAGTCTTGGTCTTGTCCTTCTTCATCTTGGGCCCACATGGGGTGGACCCACTTTGGCAGCACTAGTGGGCTGCTTAATTATCATGAGGAAGAAATTTGTTGCTCTAAATACTTTAGACACTTTGAATTCCAATGTCCTTCCAATAAAGAACATGTTATTGCAACTTATCATACATGGAATTATGCTCACTTAGGGATGGAAGAAGTAGAGCAATTTGTTATTTTTATGTCAGCCTATGAATTATACACCTTCATTGATGAGCATGAAACCTGCCCTATAGCTTCTCAATTTAAAGTTTGGATTGCCACTATCCTTGATCTCTGCATAGTTGAATTTAATGAAAATATCTATGTTGTTGACACAAGGAAGAGCTGCCCAAGAAAGTACTGATGTTTTGCAGGAAGAAGATGATGAAAACATAAGCTTGGAAGAGGAAGTATGTGAAGAGGAGGATAAAAACCTAAGCTTGGGGATGCCCGTGCAACCCCAAGAAGATGATGAAAATGATGAACAATTAGAGAATGAAGAGAGGGAACTTCCACCTTCACCACCCATGAATGAGGGTAACACTAAATTTTTTGTTGATGATAAACTTTGTTCTTATGATTCTGATCATGAGGAGGAATATCAACCTATGCCTAATGATAACATTATTGATAATAATTTTGATGATGATGAGAAGTATGGTTTAGACATGTTTTATGATAGTACTCTAGATGATGGACCAATGCTTATTGATAATCCTCCATGTTTAGCTGTTATTACTTTATGTGAGGATAAAAATGATTTACTTGCTGCTTGTGACAACACTCTCACTTATGAGAGTCCTACTTTATTTTTGAATTCTCCTATTCACACCATGGAGGAGAAGCTTTTATATGTTGAAAAGTACTTATGTGGGCTGAAATTATCTTGCACTAATAACCATTCCACCCACAACCATCATGTTTATGATGTTTCTTGCAATTATTTTGAGAGAGGAAAACACACTAATAGCTCACATGATAGTTTTAATAATCTCTATATGTTCCTAAGTTTGCAAAGTTGCACCAATCTAATAGTTGTTTTATCAAATTTGGTTCCACTACTTGTAACTATTATGAGAGAGGAAGAAAGACTTATATTTATGTTTCTATGTTATTTAAAATGCAACCTACTGATCATTACATGCATTGGTTACCACAAAATTGCTGCTATTTATTCATATATAAAATGCCAATGCATAGAAAAGGAGTTAGACTTAAAAGTTAATGGTTTAATGTTTTGTGTTGTGCTCTTTATGCTTTTATTTCCTATTCGGTTTGAGCACACCTTTATATCTTGAGAACATGCAAAATAATTTTACCTACTGTTTTCTAATTGCTAGTTTAAGATTTTCACTTTATATAAAATTTGGGAAAGTAAATGGGAAGGATGAGTAATGGAGAAGTTGGGGTCGACCTTGAACATGTGTTGTTCATGCCAATGGAACCATTGCAAAGTCTCTATCATTAAAACTTTTCCCAAAGCTAAAACCAAATAAAAAGAGTGTTTATGTTGTATATATTTGCTTCTTCTTTTGCCCTTTTGCTAAATCAAAAACAACAAAAATATTTTCTTTCTTCTTTATTTGTTTCTCTTGATTCTTTCTTAGTTCTTTTTGTTTCTTTTTTATTTCTTTTATCTTCAGTTTAAGTTTTGGTTTTTGATTCAAGGTGCTTGTTTACTACTGTAACAACACCTTTGTATCTTATTTTTTCATCTATATGGCAAGAATACCTCTTTTGAGAGGTAGGATCAAATAATAGTGATTTGCTGTCCAGAAAACAGATTCCTAAGCTTCATTGCGAAAAATGTTAGAAATCACAGAAGAAGAATTTTGACCTGATATTTTACGACAGAAATATTCAGTTATTATTACACATTTCATTAGTTCAAAGTTTTCTGATTTGAGCAACGTAAGTGCCTCTGAAAATTCACTCTTTACGGGTTGTCCAGTTTTTGACAGATTCTGTCTTTATTTTGCATTACTCTCATTACTTGTGTTTTGTGTGGTTCTATTGATCAAAGAGCAATACACAACCATAGTAATAGTAGCTAATGTTTAGAATCAACTCATGATATGTCTTTGCTGTACCTATGTGGATTTAATTTATGGAGACACTAAACCCTCTAATCATGTTTTATGATGAGTTTTGTGTAAAGAGAATTTTCAAGTGGAAGAGTTGAGGGTGATGAACAATGATCAAGAGGGACAAACACTCAAGCTTGGGGATGTTACCCCTAGGCTCACTCTACATATATCATGTAAGTACAAGAATTTAAGCTTGGGGATGCCAAGCCACCTCACTCCAACCATCTTGATACCAAGTAAGTAAGCCTAGCTATATGACTATAAAGAAAGCGCTTTACGGGAGGCAACCCGGTTGTTTTTACTTTTGATTTTCTTTGTGTCCTCTTGCTGTAACAAGAGACTTAGTTTTTAGTTTAGTTTCTGGAATTTTCAATAAAGTGCCAAGTTTTACCTATTTTGGATTGAAAAAGTTGCTCATTATATTTGGAGATTTTATTCCAGCACGAATCTGTGCATGGTATGATTTTTAATTCCTATTCTGTAACTCCGATTAAGCACAAATTTGAACTGTAGTTGCAACTTTTCATCCTCTGTATGCATGAATTTTTGCTGATTTTTTGGACATGTCTAAGTAGGGTAAATAAATACGTTTTGCTGCTGCTGTTTTTCTGGACAGATTCTGTCCTATTTTGTTTGATGCATTCTTTGAACTTTTAAGTTTAATCTTCTTTATTGACTTGAGTTTATGAGGAAGCATACAACATTATACACTTGCTGGACACTTAATATGAATTTATGTTCATGAATTTCTTGCAGCAAGCATTCTATCTTTTGTACCTACTAATGTCACCCCACAGAAAAGAGATGGGAGACAATTTTGTGTTGAAGTTTTTTCATAGGGATTAGAGGAGATGCACCAAGAGCTATCTAATGATGGTGAATAACATTAGCTTGGGGATGTCAAGGCACCCCACTGGACCAAACACTCTCGGTTTGCACACGTCTATTTTCTGTTTTTCTATCAACGCATTACTATCGCATAAACTTGGAGCGTCAGTTTATTGTTCTTTTTATTTTTGTTTTGCTTTTCGTAAGACCATCACTATCATTTATATGAGAAAGCTACTGGAAATTTGGGTTGAATTAAGTTGGATGCTATTAAAAAGATTGGGAAAAGGGATGTTTGAGTTGATTCAAAAAGATACATATAGTTGCATGATTCATGTGCTTTTTAATGAGTATTAATTTGCAAGTGTTTTATTAAGAGCTATCTTTTATTCATGTTTTGATGCTGAATGTTACTTTACTTTGTTTAACATGGATTGGTTAGTTCTATGGACACTTATGCATGCATTTATACGGTCAACTTTCTCCCTCTTGCTAGCCCAAAAATTCCAACAAGTAAAAACTTGTTTTCCAACACCTTCAACCAAAGTTTTTCCAGTGAGTCCACCATATCTTCCTATTAGCTTTATGCTATTCCGAGTATGTTTATCATGTTATTTTGTATTATCTATACTTCTGAATTAAAATGCTTATGTTATTGATTGTTATGGGAAAAGTTGGTTAAAGAGCTCTCACGAACTTGATGCACACTTTACTTTCATTGCACTTAATAAACATGACCCATTGTGATTAAAATTATGAAGTTGTGAGCTTGACAAGAGTCTTGGTTGGGAGTTAGCTCATATGTGCTGTCACATGGCAAGCTTTCAACGTGCTCTTTATATTTAGTTGATATCATGTACTTTTGTTTATGGATGCTTATCATGGTGCCAAATAAATGCGGAAACTTAGTAAGTTTAATGAGTTTATATAAATGGCTAGAGAGACGCCTGGGCCGCTAATCTAGGCCATGCATCATTAATGGTGGAAATTTACTTACATGCTATGGTGAACCTTCCGTGATGCACCCCACAATAAAAAGCTATACCAATAGTAAATAAAAAGGGTGTGGAGATTGTTCATTTTGTTTGTTTGTCTTGTCATTTTGACATGGGCTTGTTCCATGTCCTGGGACAAGAGGTACCCCAGTTGACGCTCTTGGTGACGCTATTATATTACTTACAATGACCTTAACTTGAACTTGCTTTTGTGTCCCAAGTTGAGTAACACCGTGGTGTAGGTACTCGTATTCACGGGGCATGAGACATTCAACCCATACTTTGTCAAGCATACTACTCATATTTGATTTCACTTTAAACTTTAACCATTCAAGATGCTATGATAGGGGTATTGAGAGCTTGACACCAGTGAATACCACATTGCAAATATTAACTTAAGTAGAAGCATTTGGAAGTTAGATGAAACTTATTCATGTTTTACCTCTACTCATTTATATATCTTTCCAAAGTGTCCACCTTTTATATTCATATTTACAAGAATACTCTATGACCATTATAGGATGTTTTTACTTTTCATTATGCATACATTTGGTCCATAGTACTTTCTTCTATGTTACACTTTGAGAATTATCATTGAACATCCTTTCATTGAATATTTGATATCAATTCATAATCTATCTTGTATATTGCTACTCCTTTGAGAATGAATCATTTGACTTTATGTAGCAATAGTAATCATGTTTGATATCCATTGATAGTATTAAAATGCAAAGTCCATGTTAGTTTTATCACCTTCATACTCGAGGACGAGTATAGGTTAAGCTTGGGGATGTTGATGCATGTAAAATGCATACATGAACTTTGCATTTTATTACTAGATATTCCTACATATTTGCAACTTATATGATGTTATATTCATGTTTTATAATGATTTCGGGGATTTTCTAAACAATCCCTCCTCTTTTGGTTCTAACTCTGTTTTCCAGAAAACGTCTTTTTTAGTGTTTCGGACTTTCCGGGAGCTTCGGGACTCCAAAAAGGGTAAGGCCAAAGAGCACGGTTCAGAATTTTCAAGACGAACGCAATGGGCTGAAAATGAAGATCAGAAGCCCAACCAGCTGGAAATTAGGTGGTCCCACGCGGCCAGATTCCCTGGCCGCGTGAGACCCCTTGTTTTCCCCCTCGTGGCTCCGATGCCGTCCGTTTTCGTCTCCGTGGCTTCGTCTTGACCTAAAACCGACTATAAAAATAGTCCCCCGAGGAGTTTCGCAGGGAGGCGGCGGAGAAACACAAAACCACGAAACAGAGAGTCAGAAGGCTGTCGCCGGAGAAGATTGGAGGGGGGAAACGCCGCCGGATCACCTCCGGAAGGCTCCTCCATCCCCCCTCCGGAGTCTCCATCAACACCACCGTCAAGACCAGCACC
Source organism: Poa pratensis (assembly GCA_947311845.1). Taxonomy (NCBI): domain Eukaryota; kingdom Viridiplantae; phylum Streptophyta; class Magnoliopsida; order Poales; family Poaceae; genus Poa; species Poa pratensis. Next base: position 20,069,492 of record CAMZMU010000088.1, read on the forward strand.
ATCTCCATCACCATCTTCGTGATCCACTTCACCCCCCTCATAGTTTGAGATTGTTCGAACCCTAGCTATTGTCTAAGTACTATTCTACATGTTTGTGAATTGCTACTTGTCATTGTTTTGTGGGAAGATTATATTTTCAGATTGTGTTGTATCACTTATACCATTGAATCAAATCATGTCTTCGCGTTGTTAGTAGTTCTCTCATGTTCCTGGGGGCATAGGATGGATTGGCAATGATTTCCACTTAACATGTATTGAGTATTTGGTCAAGTTTTTATCTTTTATGGTTATCTTATTGTACAACGTATGGGTGCACACATATGTTGAGTAATGCATGAAGGTGATCACACTAATGTGATGGAATGGGTAGGACCTGGGAGGACACGTAAACCTGTGGTCTAATACATGAAGTACCATTAGGAGGGGATTTATATCGGGGACCTTAGAGTTTAAGGCTATGGTGGGACTCTATGTCTTAATAACTCTTGTGCAGTCATTTACTTGGCCATAAGAACCATCATAAGGGGTTTAGTTTATTAATTTAGATACACCTAATTATGGCTCCGTCCAAAGAAGATTAAAACTTGACAAAATGTTTACCTTGTTGTTCTAGAAATATCTATGCCATGAAATCCATGTAGCCCTTGGAACGTTTTCCACGCATAAGAAACACACACTTAAGCTTGTACTCTTGCTGCATAGAGGATTGGGCTTTCTCTCTTTGAGAGCTTTCACTCATCATATTTTATTTTCAGCTTTTTACTTCATTGCAAACTCTACACAAAAAATCCAAAAACACTTGCATCATTTAATCATTTTAGTTTGTCTAGTGCATAGATAATAAGAGAAGTGACACTCTTATTTGAGAGGATAAATACTTATACCTTCTACTCCTCGTGGGATCGATACTAATACTTACACATTGAAGATTTCAACGATCTCCTATACTTGTGGGTATCACATGTAAACTTCATTTCTTTCCTTTCTTGACACTCTAGTGCATTTTAAGCACTAACGGTGTTAAATATGAATGTGAAAAGTCGGTTTTACCCCTGATAAATTATATGACCAAAAAACTCTATACGAGTGCATATTTGACCAAATGAGAACCATAAGTGTTAGTTGGATATTAACGCAAGCAATATTATCAGTCCAAAAATCATTGAAAGAAGTCAACCGATTTTAATTTAAAAGACAAAAAAATTGGCAGCACCTCCCCTCTAATTTCATCATATCCTTGCACACAATTGATATATAATATAGCAGTTCCATGACATAGCAACCAAAAGTGCCATAACCAGGTTCACACACACAATAGTTCCATAACGGATGCAACACAAGTTCACAAACATCAGATACATGAGATGAAGTCCACGTACATCCCATGAGCATAACACAAAAGTACCCAGGACATGAATCACAGGCTAAGCCTTCGTCGGCTTCTTGTGCTCATTGCAAGGCTAGAAGGGTTAAATTTCTTGCTTCTTGTACCCATAGATGGGCTGTCTAGTGGCACGGTAGGAACATTAGCAAGCTCCATCTTTTTCTTCTTGGCTGCTCCCTTTTTTCTGGCTGGGGATAGCAAGCTCCATGGATTCTTGATCAGGTTGACTCGAGCTGCCCCTTGATCTGCACACATGCGTATATGGCAGCAACAAGTTTGAATATGAGAGCAAACAATGCATAACCAGTGAACTGAAAAGAGAAAAATTACCTCTTTGATCCTCCGGATCCAGAGTTGCCCCCTTTTCTCTTCTTGCTACTTGAATTTTCCAAACTTTGGCTATTGTTTACATCTTTTTCCTTTTTTGTGTAATTTCCAAGTTTTGGCTATGTTGAGAAAGCAGCTAGTTAGAATTCAACCTCGGTTTTCATGTAGTCATTCGCATAAATGTAAAATAGCTAACCTGGGCGGAAAACACATCCTTGATGGTGCTTGATGACCCACAAGTATAGGGGATCGCAACAGTCTTCGAGGGAAGTAAATCCCAAATTTATTGATTCAACACAAGGGGAGCCAAAGCATATTTATAAGCCTTGACAGATGAATTGTCAGTTCAGCTGCACCTGGAAATAGACTTGCTCGACACAGATTATCAGTAGCAACAGTTTTATGACAGCAGCAGTAGTGACATAAGGGCAGCAGTGAAATAAGGGCAGCAGTAATAATTGAAATAGATAGCAGGATTAAAATACTGTAGGCATAGGGATGGACGAACGGGCGTTGCTTGGATAAGTAGTTCATGAAATAGTTATACCTAGGGAAATTGCAGGTAGATAATAATAAAGCATCCAAGTAATAATTAATCATAGGCATGTGTTCCGTGTTTAGTCATACGTGCTCGCAATGAGAAACTTGCACAACATCTTTTGTCCTACCACCCCGTTTGCAGCGGGCCTCAAGGGAAACTACTGGTAATTAAGGTGCTCCTTTTAATAAAGCACCGGAGCAAAGCATTAACACTCCGTGAACACATGTGATCCTCAAGTCGCAGCCATCCCCTCCGGTTATCCCAATTTATGTCACTTTGGGGCCTCGGGTTCCGGACAATGACGTGTGTAAACAACTTGCAGATATGATCCAAAACAATAATTATTCTCATGATACAATAACATGTTCAGATCTGAAATCATGGCACTCGGGCCCTAAGTGTCAAGCATTACGCATAACAAGTTGCAACAATGACATAAAGTACTGATAATGGATACTAGGCACCATGCCCTAACAATCTTACATCTATTACATGAACAATCTCATCCAATCCCTACCATCCCCTTCAGCCTACAGCAGGAAATTACTCACACATGGATGGGGGAGTCATGGATGGTTGATGGAGAGGCGGCGGTGATGATGATGGTGATGATCTCCTCCAATTCCCCGTCCCGGCAGGGTGCCAGAACGGAGTTTCTGATCCCCGAACTAGGGTTTTCGGTGGCGGCGGAGCTCTGGAGGGTTTCTGGAAAAAGCGTCGATCCCCCCGACGTTTTTAGGTTAGAGGCATTAAGTAGTCCAAAGGGGAGCGTCGGGGGCCACACGAGGCGACGACACACGGCCTCGGCGCGGCCCCACCTCTGCCGCGCCGAGGGTGTGTGTGGGGCCCTCGTGCTCCATCTCCGCTTCGTCTTCTGGCTCCGTGGGTCTTCTGGAAAAATAGGACTTCTGTAATTTTTCGGGAATTTTCCCGAAACTTTGACTTTCTGCACAAAAACAAGACACCAGGGCAATTCTGCTGAAAACAGCGTTAGTCCGTGTTAGTTGCATTCAAATCACACAAATTAGAGGTAGAACAACAGCAAAAGTGTTAGGAAAAGTAGATACGTTTTGGACGTATCAACTCCCCCCAAGCTTAACTTATTGCTTGTCCTCAAGCAATTCAGTTAACAACTGAGTGCGATAAAAGAAACTTTTACGAACACATTTGCTTCATATGATGTATACATGCTTACTATATGATCAAAAGCTTAGACAATTCATAATAGGAACCATGCAAATAATGACATCTAGTAGTTATGCAAATCATGAAAGGATACCAACCTACTAAGAATAAATAACATAACATATATCTATCCGCATGAATTGCAATGTTCGTAATAAGATATGATAAAATGGTATCTCGCTTGCCCTTATTTGTAGAGCAAAACATAAATGCTAAGGCACCTCTGAAGTTCAAGTAAAGACTAGATATAAAGATATCAAAGATAGGAGCATCATAGTTATACCTCAATCAACCATATTCTGGGACAAGCACATTACACTAAGAATGACAGTTGTGCTCTCGAGGAGGTGCTCAAAGAAAGGATGGTGACTCAACATAAAAATAAAAGATTGGCCCTTCGCAGAGGGAAGCAGGGATTAACATGTGCTAGAGCTTTTTAATTATAAAACAGAAATAAAAATTGTTTTGGGAGGTGGTTGTTCTTGTCAACGAATCAATAATAGAGTTCTTGTTATCTTCCATACTAAATAAGTTGAGAGCGGTTCCGAGTTATTAATATTAGGCATTTATAGCATGCACTTTTATATAGCATGACACTCCTCCCAACCTTTGCTTTCACAAACCATGGCTAACCGAATCCTCGGGTGCCTGCCAACAATCACATAGCATGGAGGAGTGCCTATTTTATTTTACTTTTTAGATGTTATAATGGTCTAACCAGCTCTTTGCAAAATTAGTGACGAGCAGATGAAGCATGCAAGTCGGGAACTTAACTTAGTATGGAAGATAACAAACCCAACTACTACGTCCTCGTGAGCTAAAAACAGTATCACAAAATGAGAAGTATTTTGAAGGTTTTAAAGGTAGCACATGAAAATTTACTTGGAATGGTTCGAAATACCATGCATAGGAATTTTTGGTGGACTCTTTGGGATAACTTGGTTTTTAGGGTTTTGGAAGCACGAGCAGCATTCCCGCTCAGTACAAGTGAAGGCTAGCAATAGACCGGGAAGCGACAATCAAGAGAGCAATAACCGTCATAATCATGCTTGCGACAGAATAAAATTAACGAAGGCATAAAAATGATACTAAAACTCTGAGGCAAAATAGATCATCAAGGCTTAATTGACTTTTGTTTTTAAGTCATAAACATGTGCGAGCATGTGCCAAGTCGATTCAAGTGAATTATTCAGAGGAGGATACCATCTTGCCATACCGTTTTACGAATAGAACAATGCAAGCAAATATCTATATGCATGTCATTTATTATTAGCAAATTGGCACTGATCATAAGAAGACATGAACTACTAAGCAATCATTAAATAACATAATCACTACCATGACAGCTAAGCATGTTCATATGAGCAGGCATATTTACAAAAATGTAAACAAATAGAGTTCATACCAGCCTTTTACCACATCCGGATTGTCGTATGTCGTCATCATTGCTTTTCACTTGTGTGGCTTGAATGATTGGAAAGATAACCAAGCTCCAAGTGGAATCACGGAACATGTTGAACTCTGAAACAACTATACAAAATAGAAGAAGAAGAACAAATATTTTTGGGTTTTCGATTTTAAAACAAGCATGGAAAGAAACAAACAAATAAAGCAAAATCTTTTTGGATTTTTTGAATAGTAAACCGAAATTAAAAAGACAAAGCAAACTAGCACTACAAATACAAATGATGAAAGAAAGAGAAATAAAAGAAATATTTTTGGTCTTTTGGGGTTCTGTGAAAATAAAACGAATACAAGAAACAACAAAGAAAAGAAATAAACTGAAACATGGATATACAGAGTACCGACAAGATATGAATATGAGAAATGAGTGAGATGTCGGTGAGCCAGCGTACCTCCCCCCAAGCTTAGGCTTTTGGCCTAAGTGGGAGACCAATCATCCCCATGGCTGCCAGCTAGGCGCGCCCTCAGTGTACGACGAGGAGGGCTCCTCGTCCGGGTACGAGCTCGAAGATGCGCCACCGTGATACACGGTGTAGTCCTCAGGGGGCGCCACGAAGGTCTCCTGTCGGTGCTCGGGGTAGTGCTGTAAATGGAAATCAGGTGCACCAAGGTACCTGTCCAAATCCTCCCTCGAATATGACAGAGGACTCCTGAAAATACTGAACAAACTAGGTTGTGGTAGCCGGACCTCCCGCTCAAGTCCATTAGCAAAAACAACTCTATACAGCAAATATCCATTGTATGAACTAGTAGTAACAAAATTATGAACTTTCATAGCAGCAAGGTCAAGTCTTTCTGGAACCATCAACTCATCAGCAGGATCAACAGAATAACCAAGATCAGCTAAAACATGTGCAGCAATAATTCCTCCAAAGATGGGACCTTTGGCGGCAAGGCGGCGAGCAATCAAGGCACCAAGGTTGTAGGTTTTATCATTTTTAAGTGCAGCAGCTAGAAAAGCTAGATGATAATTAGAAATATTACTAGTGTTCTCTCTAGCAAGCACACTCGAGGCAAGATGATATGTGAAGTACCTGATGGCTGGAAACTGAATGTTCCTTATCTTACCACGCTGCGCTGTACGGTGATCATCATAGCTCAGCTCATGGTAGAGGTCCGACAACTCATGCGGCTGTGCCTTGATCCTCCTCGCCGTACCAGATGGAGCAATACCTATGACCCTACAAAATCTTTTCAGGTCCATGCTGCATGCACGATCATAAATCTTAAAATCAACAGTTGGGTTAAAGGTAGAGTTATTAAATTTAAAGCTTTCAACATAAATCTTGGTAAGTCTTGCATATTGTGCCCTTTCATCCTTCATAAATTCCATCAAACCAACATTGTTAATTAACCTCATGAAATCATCATGAATCCCTGCATTTCTCATAAAGTTAGAACATGGAAAAATGGATGGATGTGCAACACCATCATCCTCCTCATCACCAATCCTTGGTGCTAAAAGATCCTCATTGTATGATGGCCTAGATGGAGCTTTTGATCTTGAGGCCCTTGTTTCCCTTGAGGAGGGTGGTGTTTGCCTCTCAAAGATCTCTCCATAGGTATGTTTGTTGTGGCGCCCCGACCCGACTGCTATACAGTGATGCTGTGTGTCACCGGTTAAGCGATACAACCAGAGGTTACGGGTTTACCAATCCCCGGCCAAAACCTTTGGCAGGCGTTGCTCGGAATGGATCATCGGCAACGCAACACCCCGATTGATGCCTTAACACAGGCACAACTATCAATGCATAATAGAGAGATCAAGACTTGTGGAACAACTGGCACATCACAGACTCTATGAAACAAAGCATTATAGTTCAACTCTTATAATAGAGAAAGATAGCAAATTACAACCAGAGATCACGGACCCAACATTACAACATGCGGAAGCGAATTAGGTTGTTCTAAACAAAAAGATCCAAAATATGGCCTAAAAGGCCTACAGATAACATCAAACGCCAACTGTTCCGGGATGTCCCAAGCTGCCACTTGGGAACCCCAGACTACTCGTCGACGTCCACAAAGAACCCACCTTCGAGGTCGGTGAATTACTCCTCTGAAACAAAACAAACGATGTTGAGTTCGACGAACTCGCAAGATTAAATATAGAGCTTTAGCTCGATGAGGCTTTCAAAGTTTTATGGTTGTTTTGCATAAAGCTGATTTTATTTATGAAAACATAACTCCATGGCATCGACTAATCAGAGTATTTTCAAAAGAGGTAAGAAGTAACTCTTTTCTTCTGGTCACCTTTCTCATCAACCACCACCATTATCATTGTACCTGTTCTACAAAGGCACCTCCCCGAATCACCCTCGAGGAAGCTCACCTTGCAATCTTGAGTATTACCTTTAGTACTCAGTTTTTAATCATTCCGTTCAAGTTATTCTATGATCTTATCGTCCTTTCCCAAGTTGTCCGTAACCGTGGACACGGCTTTTCGAAAAGATTTAACCCTGCAGGGGTGCACTGTGTTTACCTTCGGTACCGCCCGCTCATTGCCTACGCTTAGCTCTCTTCCGGGAAAGCCGGCTGAGTGGGAACGGTTACAACCTTTACCTTGCTCGAGACTAACCCAGGATCATCAGTGGCGGTAGGACAGGTTCAGTGCCTCCAACACCCTGTCCCGCTGCCACTTATTTTCCTGACACCACCATCCTCATCTCACTCTTGGCCACCATCCCAACGCACGCGCAAATGGAAGCCCGAACTAGAGGACCCTCGCTAGCCTTTCACAAGTTAGTCGGCTCAATATACCCCACCGAATGGAAGCGCGCCCATTCTTGGTTCCAGAGGTAAAGAACTCGCACTTAGGCGGCGAGAGTGAGACAAAACACCACCATACCAAAGTGGCCTCTCATCCCCACCTTTAAGCATTTTATTACCTGTCTCCACAATTTCTCCACCACCATCCGAACATTTCACACCTGCTTCCAACATGAAATATCCATCGGACGGCTAAGCATTTAACTAAGCATGGCTAAGCATCAACATTGCATAGTTAAGTATCTCGGGCCAACAATACAAACCTATGGATAATAGGAGGGAAACAGGTAATGGCATCGAAATCTTAATGCAACTATAGGAGACTCTAATCCAAGCAAATTGACATTTAGAACCGCATGCTCAGAGGGGGGATTACGCTTGCCTTGTTGATACGGCTGGTAGTAGGGATCGTCGGGGTATTGCGGTGTAACCCCGGCTGCTTGATCTATCGAAGCATAAACACGGGAGGAAACAATCAATCACCACACATGATTTAACAAATGCAATGCGCAAACACATGATGGCATGACATTTTAAATCCCCTAAAGGAGGATGATTCAACTATTCAAATTAAACGGAGTTCGGATGCTTAGAGGGGCGCATCTCGAATATTCCGTGGATTTAAGCAATATAGCATATTTACTTGTTGATTCGGATAGTTGAAACCCTTGGGTGAACTTGCATATTAGATGTCATGATCAGGTGATGAAAAACAGGGTTTGGTGATTTAAATATGCATGATATGTATTCCAATGAGTAGTTCACATTTTTCTGGTCATTTCGGTATATCACACACATTTTTCGGATGCACCGCTAAAAAGTTATTACATTTAGAATTCCCTCTTTTAAATCTGCCCTGGGTATTAGTTAAACCAACACAGAGCAAATATTTAATCCAAATAGAAAGAAAGAATAACTTAAACAGTAGAAAAATTGGTACTGGACAATTCGGATTTCCTTCGGAATTCCGAAGCACTCGGAATCATCCGGACTGTTTCCGAGTTCAATCCAGAAAACGGAATTCGGTACTGGATCCTGTCGGAATGAAGTCAGTAGATAGCCGGAATTTTCCGGCCATCCGGAATTCCGGATGTATTCCGACCCAATTCCGACGCGGGCGTCGAACGCGTTGCGACGGCGAGCTCACACGAAGAATCGAGCTACGGACTACAATCGAACCAAAGGAGGGCACGGGGACGTTCGCCAGCTCACCCTGGACTCGTGGATGTGCTCGGCGTGGTCGGAGACGGACGGGAACGGCGGCAACCGACCGTGGCGGCGCTCGGACAGCAACGAGGAGGAAGAGGTCGTCGACGTCGATTGCGGGCTCTCCAGCTCGATTCCTTCAGCGTGGAGGAAGAGCACGGCACGGCGGGGCTTGCGACGGTCTCGGCTTGGCTCGGGGAGCTCCCGAACGTCGGCGATGTGGCGGCGACGGCGAGATCGGGTGCGGCTCGTGGGAGAGAAGGAGAGGGGAACGGGAGCAGGTGAGCGAGTGGGGGTTGGGGGCGCAGGTGGCCTCGTGGTGCTCTTCGCGCAGAGGAGAGGCAGAGGTGGGGGGGGCCGGCGAGGGCGCGTGCGGCATGGCCACGGCGGCAGCATGGCGCCAGTACGGGGAGAGAGACGATGGGGGTTTTGCGAAAAAACCCCTGGACAATTGTTTTCCAACACAGCTAGATCCTTTCCTCTTCTCTTTTTAGTAAAACCAGTAGCTTCATGGATTTTATTAAGGCACTAAACAATTTTAGAAAAATATGACAAAATTTGGGGAGGCTCCCCTTAGCCTGTAGAAGCTCCACAAATTTGGCGTCCCAAATTAAAATGTTTTGTACCCATTTTGTTCATAGGGTTCAATTAGGGCATTTTTGCTAAAACCAAAATGATAGTACTTTGGAATTTTCAAAGCAAGTGCAAAATATTAATTTGAACTCTTGGAACTTCCTTGACAAATATAAGATGTCAAGTATTTGTATTTTGCAAGTTGAATGCTTTAATTGTTGTGAAGTTTGTTAGAGCAAGTTTGGCATTGCTTTTTAAGTGGTGCCAAACCATTTGTTTTCTGTGTTAGCAATTCAAAATGGATGCCATGATGCAATGCAACACCAAAGCGAAGATTTTACTCGGGTTTTTAGGTTCTCAGTTCTGGGCTGTTACATTTGTCCATCTTCCTTTTCTGAAATTTTTAAACGAACCTCATAAAAAATGATTTTGGAGTGATTAATTCAAGGGGAACATTATAGAGACTTGCTAGAGGACTAAACATGCATCAAAACTAGTTAATCTAAGCAAGAACAAGCATGCAAGCTCTCAAAACATGTTACCTACAGTACCAAAATACTCATGATATACACAACTAAACAAAATTCTACTTGGATAATCGGAGGAGTCACATACCGGAGAACAATTGATCCAAATATCAGCAGCAAAGATGGGCTGAGCAAGATCGAAAATCACGAGCAAGAGCAGCAAGAACTCGAGTTTGAGAAATGGTGGTGTGTGGTGTCGGGTGAGAGAAAGGAGTGGGAGAGAGATGAGTGAGAGGAGGGCCAGGTGGGCCCCACACAAGGGCAGGGCGCGGCCAAACCCCCTGCCGCGTCGAGGTGGTGTGTGGCGCCCTGGTGGGTCCCCCTGGTCATCCTCTGATACTCCCACATTCCAAATTAAAAACTAGGATTTGTAGTATATTTTCCAGAATTTTTAGAAAACTTTTATTTTTGACATTTTCTGGGTGTTTAAATTATGAAAACTAAATAGGAATAAAATTATATAAGGATTGAACACAACTAAAACTTTTGCAATTACAGTAGCAAAATAGTAGGTAAAACAAGGTTGAAAATAAAATGTTGTTTAACAATTTTATGCATTTAAAACATATTTGTTAGCAAGGTTGATCAAGTCTTACCACCAAATATATTTTATATGACATAAAAGAATTAAACCACATGAACAATCATTTTACCTTATATTGTTGACGAGGGGTTAACTCATCAAATCCCATGGTTAGGACCTAGGGTTGAGATTATGGGGAGAGAACGTGGTAGTACTGGTAGTTTCGTCGGCTGACAAGCAGAGGTAAAGATTTACCCAGGTTTAGGCCCCTCGAGTGGAGGTAAAGACCCTACTTCCTGCTTGTCTGGTATTGATTGTGTGAGATTATGCGATTACAGGGGAGCTCCGGCGAGATGTCGATCTCGCTAGGGCTTTTGGTGGTTCGAGTCTGGCTTGTTCAGGATCGATGGCCCTCCCAGCCTTTATAAGAGGCTAGGTCTTGGGAGTCCGTAACCGACCCTGTTTACATATAAGGAAAGTATAAACCGACTATGCCTATGTCTAATCTTGGAGGGTACTCCATCTTGTTGGGCCTTTAGTCATGGGCTTCATGTTAGGCTCTAGATAGTTGGGCCTTAGTCGACACGTGCACCAGGTATCCTCATGGTAGGGTACCCGAGATGTATATCCTTGTCAGTAGTCCCCGAGTACTTGTCTGACTCGAAGAATCAGGCATGCACTCATTCGAAAGTGCACGTCATATACTTCGTACTTGTATGCTGTAATTGGAATTCATGTATGAATAGCACATGTTGGGTATGTCGAGTATTTCATCAACTTTGGTTTTTGCTTATGATAATCAAGGGATAATAGCTTAGTAGGCCCGGTACACTCGACGGATCGGGACCGGTTAACTACACATTCGGGTAAAACCTTACTAGCTTTCAATCAAACTCGAGTCCCCGGACTCGAATCTGGAACAAACTGGTCAGACTCGACTAGGCCGCGGAGGTCTTACTGAATCGATCTGCAGTATAACTTTGAAATTTACCCAACGCGTCCGTCGGGATTTTTCATCATGTCTGCTGACACGGCAAGTTTTAAGGATTAACGTTGCTGGAACGGTCCTTAGCCCAGCTCGAAAGTTCGGCGGGTATTACCTTTGCACTATGCGTGCAGCATCCGAGGTATTTGCGGCAGACGCAACTCGGAAATGTTTCGAGTATGTATATGAATTGAGTCGATCCTTTTGTCGACTGACACTTTGTCGTTATTCTATCGGGTGCGCGACAGCGCTCCCGATGGGAGTAGCCCCCGAGATTATGCTGTATTGCTTGTAATGGAGGATAATCTCAAAATCATTTTATCTTGAGCATCTCCAGTCGAAGAATTTTTTGATATGCTCCCGATGGGAGTAATATGTCTCAGCCGAAGGAACGGTCGAGTGACCAATTTTGCCTTAACATTGCTTTTCTCACACCCGAACCAAACAAGGCAGTCGAGTGACCGATATGCGTTGGGCGGACTCGAATGTATTTCTGGTCAGAGCGCTTGAGATGACGTCAGGGATGATGTTTTTGGCGACTGCGCTGCCTGACACGCGGTGGCGTGCGTTATGCTGTGATGGATGGGACGTGACACATATGTGGGCCCATTGTGCAGCGCTGACCGAACGACGGTGCCGTTTGGACTTGATTTGACCACTCTGGCCCACTTTTTACGGAGGCGTGATGATGGCTCCTCTTTTTGCGTGCGTAGTGGGCGGAGTGGCCGGCGACGGTTGCCCTCCGCGTTTGCCACATGTACGGTGAGATTGCGTGCGTAACGCACGATTTGGATCTGAACGGTTGTGATTGCTTTTGATTTGTGGTAAATAGGGGAACGGTGCAGGCATTATTTTTTACTGTGTCATTTGCTCTACGCGCCGCCCCTGCTTCTTCTTCCTCCTCTGCGCTGCGCATCCCCTCTCTCTTGCGAACCACCACCTCCATGGCGCCCAAGAGGAAAGCTGCGCTTGCCGCCGCCGCCGCGGTGGCTGGTGGGAGTACGAGCACCGCCGCCGCCAAGGGTGGCGAGGATGTGACCTTGGACAAGAAGACCGGCGACTGGACGCGGTCCACCATGAAGTTGTCCAGGCTGGATGGGGTACCGGCGGGATGGATGGATCCCCTCCGCCGAGCTGCTGACAATGCGCCTCCCCGGAGACGAGGTAAGCCCTCAACCCAAGGAGGGCGAGCGCGTATGCTTTCACGACTTCGTGAATAGGGGATTCTCATTCCCTATTCACAATTTTGTGCGGGCTCTGATGTACGCGTACAAGGTGCAATTGCACGATTTTACGCCCAACTCCATTATGCACATTGCTGTGTTCTTTGTGCTGTGTGAGTGTTTCTTGGGTGTGCACCCACATTGGGGTCTTTGGAAGAAGATCTTCACTGTGAGGGAGAACGCCTGGAAGAAGGGCGTTTATGCTGTTGGCGGCTTCAACATTCAGAGCCGCAAAGAAGTCGCATATTTTGACATTAAGCAAGTCGAATCTGCGCAAGGTTGGAGGCAGAAGTGGTTCTACTTCACCACCAACCAAGAGGGACTGCCACGCTTTGATCCCCACGCGCCTCTGGTGAAGACACGGGCTTGGCTGCATCAGACCACAGCTGCTGAAGAGGCTAAGGTGAAGCCTTTGATGGCCAAGATTACCAAGCTTATGAAGACTGCGGGCCGCGAAGTGAGCGGCCTGCATTTGATTTCGACTTTCATCAAGAGGGTGTGCAGCCGCTGCGAGTGCTCGCGCACCCCATGTGGGCATTTCAGGGTCCACATGACCCAACACGTTTGGCGCCTGGCCAAACTCTGCCAGCACCTGATGATGTGGAGAAGCGAGTTCGATCGATCACCAAGCTGACGGCGAACGATAGCTGCCCACTCGATTGCCCTGTCGATGCTTTCGACAGTGAGCACCCTTTACCCAAGGTAATCTCTGTCTTTCCTTTATGCATTTAGCATTGGGGATATGATTTTTGTCGAGTGATAGCTCATGGCTAGATTGTGTACAGGGACATGTTCCACTCAAGTGCTTGCCCCCACTACCCGAAGATGGGGATACCGCGGAGACAGAGGTATTGCTGGCTGATCATAAAGTCGACGACGTCTCACTCGCCTCCGCGCACACCCCTACAGAGGAGGCAGAGGACTCCGAGCAAGAGGAGGAGGACGAGCTTCCACTCCTGAAGCGCCGTCGTGCAGACGAAACAAAATCGACTGCAGAAAGCTCGCCTCCGCGTGCCACTCGAGGCGAGGATTCTGATTCTTCTTCGACTGACTCGGGGGAGCTTAAGGGGAAGTCCCCTTCGCGTGCAGCTTCACCGGCTAGGTCGCCTCATTCAAGGCGTGTATAGACTATAACACGCTGATTCTCTCGGATGACGACGAACCTCAGTAAGTTTGTGCTGGAACATTATGTGTCATAGGTTATGCTTTATGCGACTGATTCTGATATATGCAGGCTGGTCGAGGACGACCCACCCAAGGTTGATCTGCCACCGCCTGCACCTGAGGTGACACCCGTTTCTTCTTCGGGTGAAGCGATTCGCTCAGCGGCCCAACAGACCTCCCCGGCAGCTCCTCGACCCGAGCCTCAGGAAAACATGCCCTCCTCATCGGTGAAATGCTTCTTGCACGTTATAACCACGTAAGTGCGATATGCTCTTTTTTATTTGTGTTTTGACCAACAGCTGAAGCCATGTATGCACTGATTTCCTGAGTTTTTATGCTGTACAGTCATTCATCCGTACTCTCCTTGAGTCGGGTGACACATATTTGCAAGTGGAGCAGGAACGCGATCAACTGCGAGCCAGAGTGGAGCAGTTGGACCGTAAGAATTTCCTCCTCTCCTTTTATGCCCTTTCTGTTTTGTAATGTTCTGATTTTTGCTAAAAGATGGCTTGTGCCCTTCGCAGGTGAGAAGGCAACGTCTGCCACCCGTGTGCAAGAGCTTGAGAAGAAACTCGAAGATTCACGGAAAAAGCTCGAGGAGGCGGAGGCACTCGAAACGCTGCAAACTCATCGGCTTCGCGCGCTGTCCCAAGTGCTGGGAGGTAATGTGCTTGAGAGAATATTTTCGAGTTTGATCTGACTACCATCAGTAGTATAACTTATGCTTTTTCCAACAGAAACTGTTGGTGCCGAGCCTGCCGTCGATGAGGGCTCATTCGAGGACGCGGCGAGTGCCTTCGACAAAATATGTGCCCGCACTCGAGAGGCTTTTCGCCTGTCCAAGAGTGCACTGACTTCTATTATCAGACCGTGCTGCCTGCCAATCCACCACCTAAGACAGTGGAGGACTTGGCTGACATGTTTGCACCGGGGACAACCACCCTGGCGAACTTCGCCCGAGCCCAAAAGGTAGGTGGATCCGAGACCACCCTCATTCTGTTAAGGGGCAACGGTGTTATGGGTGATTTTGCGACAGCTCTGGCTGGTTTCCCGAAGAGTTCTGGTGGAAAACCAGCCATTATGGACGCTATGAAGATGGAAGCTGGAACACTATCGAAGAAGATGGTGACCATGCTTGAGAAGCGTGCCACAGCTGTGTCTGAGCATGCCGGTCGTGCTGCTGATGCATGTAAAATGCATACATGAACTTTGCATTATTTCTACTTATATTCCAGTCATATTTGCATCATATAAGGGTTATATCACTGTTTTATAATGATTTTGGGAATATTTAATATGTTCCTATTTTTTATGGAATTAACCCTGCGCAGGCAGAAAACCCTATTTCTTTCCTTTAATGTTTCAGAGACCCAAACGACGTCGAAATGACCTGCAAATTTACGGGCGTCAATATTTGGAAGGAACAAGACCTGGGAGCGAAAGAAGCAAACAAGAGGAGGCCCGAGGGCCCAGATGAGTGGGCCCACGCGGCCCAAGTACCTGGCCTCGTGGGACCCCCCACTTTGGTCCTCGAGGCTCCGCTGCCGTCGATCTTTCCTCCACCGACTCCGTTTTGACCTAAAAACGCCTATAAAAATTATCCCCCGACGTTCTCTGGAAGGAGCGCCGCAGAAACACAGAAACACCGAAACAGAGACCTGGAGCTGCAGATTGGAGGGGGAAAACTCCGGCGGGGCGCTACCGGCGTGGTCTGCATCTTCTCCAACGACTTCTCCACCGTCTCCATGATGAAGAGGGAGTAGTCCACCTCTGGACTATGGGTTTGTGGAAGTAACTTATGTATCTCTCTCTCGAGCTTCACTAATTAGCACCGTATGAGCTGCTGAACATGATTACGGTCATCTATGTAATACCTTTGTGGTGGATCTTTTTATGAGTTAATATATGTTTGAGATTGCAATGGTTTTGTTTCAGTTATGAAAGTAGATGCATATTATGTACCCCGTTCTTATTTACTTATCATGATCAAGCATGTTTATGAGAGCGTGTGAGGGGGAACGTGTGCATTAGTTGGAGTAACGGGGGGTGGCTAGTGCGGTGAACGTGAGAGAAGTTCCGCGATCCACTTGGGTGTTTTACCTTACTTTGTTACCTCACTAGGGATAAAAAGAAATACCATGCTACCAGAGATGTGGGGGTGACCATTGCCACTACTCCATGACTAGATCTAGCATGTTCTTATTTTAACTTCATGTCATGATACTTATTGCTATACTCTGAGTTATCTTAATTATCGAGGTGTTATGATTTAGTTCGCATCTTGGTGGAGTATAAGAGAGACTAATAACCAAAAGGTCTCTATGTTAGGACGTGATGCCCATGTAATTATAACTTGTCATTAAACTGTTGTGTTGCAATCTCATATGTCAACTCTAGTGTTCCATTGTCCACCACATCATTAAAGAGAGAGTGCATTTGTGAAACCATGAACCCCGGTCCATTTTTAATCATAAGAAACACCTTTCCAACCACTTTTACCACTTTTCCATTTTCTGCCATTTAAAAATCCGAAAATACAAAAACACTTTTACATCTTGCATTCATCATAAAAAACCCAAAAATATCATTTATCATTGCTACCACCATCCTTGCATATTTATTTACCACCATTGCATGTTTATTTCTTGTTTGCATTGCATATTATCTTGATATCATTCTAACACCTTGTGCTTGACAACCACTAGGTGAGGTTGAGGACCAAAACATTTACTTTGTTTTGTAGGTAACCAAAAGAAGGATAGGAAGATAAATCTTCACTACTGATTCCCCGAGAGTTCGATATTAAACCCTCGAGTCACCCTCGTGGGAAAACACGTCTTCCACTTACTACACACTCTGCACTTGGAGTCTCAACCTAACCCATTACTTTTCACGCAGGTAACCACGCGAAGGAGCTAGCAAGTTTCTGGCGCCGTTGTGGGGTAACTACGTGAAGGGCCATCAGCTGCTAGGGCTAGGTCTGAGTCGGTGTCAGACGTAGCATAGTCGACATTTTATGTCTTGTTATGCTTTTGCTTGTAAAGAACTCGAATGCCGCTCAGGGCTTTTGTTTAATATGAATTGCATCTTTTGCTCTGCTTCATGCTTTCGTCATGCGTGTCCTCTTGGAGAACAGCCCCCGAGCCTGCTTGGCCGGGGTTTATGCAAGTGTGATGTGAAACTTATTTGAAGTATATTTTGTGTAGTCTGAAGGTCGTGCTGCGGCAACTGGTTCATCCGCAAGCAGCTCCAAGCCCAAGCACACTCGAAGCGTGAATGACCAGAAGCTGATTGAATATCTCACGCAAAAATTCACAGCTATGGAGGCAGAGCTGAAGGAGACCAAGGCTTCCCTTGCTGACCTCCAGTCGAGACCCTCACCCTCTTCAGAGCGAGAGTTGTTCTTGCTGGCGGAATTGGACAAGGTGAATCTGCAGCTCGAGTGTAAGTTCACCCGATACACGCTTCTTCTTTTGCTTCGGCAAGCTCGAATATACGAGCTGATTATGCTATGAATGCGCAGGTGCCTGCTTTGATAAACAAAAGGAGGAAATCCGAATACGCGAGCGACTGGACGATCAGGCCAATAGACCCGAGTATACCCATCACCCCTTTTGGTCAGATAGGGATAGGAGTCAGACACTTGTGACTCTTTATGATCGCGCCTGGCGTGTGGCTGTTGTGCTGGAGAGCTGTAGGCAAGCCTTCTCCAGGATGCACCACACGTTGTTCCCCCTAAATGACCAGCCGGAGGGTTTGTCGGCCTTGCTAGGAAAATTTCGCAAGGGCAAGGCCATTAAGAAGTTTGTGCGAGAGCAACTCATCAGTGGAGAAAATGTGGCACTCGCTTTTGTTCGGACACACCACCCGAACCTTGATCTGAAGAAGATTGCCCTGGGACCAGCACCTATACCTGGCGGTGGTCTTGTGCCTATGGAGGAACATTACAAGGAGACCCGCGTGGATGCCCTTGTATTGGTTTATCATGTATTGAAGGAGGAGGAAAAATGGGCTCCACCCAAAGATGAGCCTGTAGATTAAGGTTTTATGTATAGGGGTCAGCCCCGAGTGTAATTTTGCCACTTGTGTATATTTTGTTTATGTGTATGCGCGCAGCCCCCGAGTGTATCGAGTGGGTTTTATGAAAAATACAGAGTATGGAACATAAATTGCACAGCCCCCGAGTGCTCGAGTGAGGCTGTGAATTTTTGCGATGTTTGGAGCTGCACTCATGATTTGAGCAACTTTTTCATTTATGTATGATTTTTATGACCCAGCCCCCGAGTATTCGAGTGCGGCTGGAGTATTATGTTTGAAGGAGCGAAAGCTCATGCTTTGAGACAGCGTAGCCCCCGAGTATTCGGGTGAGGCTAAGTGTGTTCGAATAAGTTATGCGAGTAGTAAGCAGGGAGAAATATGAGCAATCATTGATTATATTCCCTTTTTGAATGTTAAGCTGCAGGCCGCCTCATTAAAAACCTTCCAGTCCCCGTAGGTACCCTGGTAAGGAAAAGAGCGCGTCTGAAACCTGCAGCCATCCGACATATGTGCCTATTACATTGTGCGACTGAACAATCTAAGCATACAAACGGCGCAGCTGCGCAACGTTCCAAGGATTATGCGAGAGTTCGCCTGTCTTCGCGTGCTTCAGTCTGTATGCTCCACCGCCAATGACCACGGTGATGATGAAGGGTCCTTCCCATGGAGAAGCAAGTTTGTGCACCTTCTTTTGCTTCAGTCGAAGCACCAGGTCGCAAACCTCGAAGGACCTGGTACGCAGTCGACGGCTGTGATAGTTGCGGAGGTCTTGCTGATAAACAGCTGTGCGTGCTAGCGCCGTGTTGCGTGCTTCTTCGAGCAAGTCGACTGCATCTTCGAGTGCTTCATGTGCATCTTCTTCGTTGTATGCTTCGACTCTTGGTGCGTTGAACCTTACATCAGATGGCAGGATTGCCTCTGCACCGTAAACCATGAAAAATGGGGTGAACTGTGTTGAAGCGTTAGGAGTTGTGCGTAGGCTCCATAGCACCGATGGAAGTTCTTCGACCCAAGCACCCGCGGCCCTTTTGAGTGGCACCAGGAGGCGCTTCTTGATTCCGCTCGTCACGAGCCCATTGGCTTTTTCGACTTGGCCATTGGATTGCGGGTGTGCTACGGATGCATAATTGAGCGTAATGTCCTGCTCTCTGCAGAAGGATCGGAATTCTTCAGCCGTGAAGTTTGTACCGTTATCAGTGATAATGCTACTTGGCACACCAAAGCGGTATATGATGGATTTTATGAAATTTACTGCTGTAGTGGCAGTCGAACTTGTGATAGGGACTGCTTCAATCCACTTGGTGAACTTGTCGACCGCCACCAGAAGGTGAGTATGCCCTCCATGGGAGGATTTTTTGAGTGGCCCGACCATATCGAGCCCCCACTGGGCGAAGGGCCAGGCCAATGGTATTGTCTTCAACGCCGATGCGGGTGCGTGCGGCTTTGTGGCGAATTTTTGACAGCCGATGCACCTTTTGACTATGTCCTCCGCGTCTTTGAGTGATGTGGGCCAGTAAAAGTGTAAGGACCCCTCAGATTTACCAAAGTCCGAGGTGCCCACGTTATGTAAACAGATCACGATCCCAATGATCAGTGCATCGCGATCACATAACCAACTGGTATACAAAGTTACATCATTCAAACGTACATACAAGTCTTACACAAATAAATAGTGGTCACATGACCAAGTCTGCAATCACTGTCACGCAGGACAGAATTAACTACGATATAGCGGAAGCTCTCGGCTAGCGTCGGCCCTCGTCACAACCGGACGCATACCCACAGAGCAGTTGACCGGTGACACTCAGTTGGCGTAGTCGTCGGCGTACTCCTCATCTTCGGCGTAGGTCTTCTCGTTGAAGATCTGGACATGGGAATATCCAGGGACACAGCCATGAGTACAATTACGTACTCGCAAGACCACCACCAGGCTTAAGTTTTCATGGTAATGCAATAAAAGCGTTTTCGAAAACTGGGATAGCTGTTATATATGACTATAGGTCTTAGTTTTCGTAAACGATGCCTTTAGACATAGAGAATACGACATCTCTATATCTTTGTTAAAAAGAAACATTTAGAGATAGAATTCTCCTTTGTAGATCTCGCCGGAACTATCTCCACTTCTTTGTAAAACATTTTGTAAAACTTTTCAAGGACACTAGGATAGGGATGCCCCTTTTCTCTTTTCCGGGTTCCGACTGGTTGACTCCCCGAGACCAACCATCTTCTCCCAAATTCCGTACCTCCCAGGTACCTCCTTGATGCCTCCTTTCTCCTTTGCCGAAAACAGTTTCTTTTTTAAAACATAAAATGCCCATACGCCTAGATCGGGGACCTTTCCAACCGTCCATGACCGCGGACACGGCTATTCGAATAGTTTTACACTCTGCAGAGGGTGCACTTTCACCACATCAAATAGGTCACCGCCGCGGATCACCCCACGGATTGCCCGACGACAATACGTCAAACGTCGGGACACTAATCAAGACTTTCCACTATGTCCATACTAATACAGAGATACCTCTTCAATTAGGTTGTTTCCCCCCGGCACTGTTTGACCCATCCCATGGTGTCCGACTGCCAAGACAGGGGACCTAATCGGTGCAACTGGTGGCGAACTTAATCCCACTCTCTTTATGTCCCTCTCTCTTAGGCGACAACTAGTTCACGGGCCATAGCCACCCCCTAAGCAAATTGAGGAAGCTCCATATTAATACAAACAAGCTTCCGGTCAAGCCCTACCCATGTCAGGTAATGTGGTTGCACGGGTTAATTGTTCGGGCGGCCGCTAGGGCT
The DNA here is from genome assembly GCA_947311845.1 of Poa pratensis. NCBI lineage: Eukaryota > Viridiplantae > Streptophyta > Magnoliopsida > Poales > Poaceae > Poa > Poa pratensis. Next base: position 20,090,197 of record CAMZMU010000088.1, read on the forward strand.
GTACTTTGTTTTCAAAAACATCTCCACCTCCGACTGCTCCCAGCAGCTCGGGTTTTCGTAAACTCACCGAATGCTCCCAGCACTTCGGGTTTTCATGAACATCTCCATTTGCTCCTAGCAACATGGGTTTTATAAAATATTTTCTCGCCGATCGCTCCCAGCGACTCGGGTTTTCTTCCGAAAACATTTCGTCAAAACCAGGCTCCCATCCTATAGTTTTGAGATAAGATTATAAGGATATACTACTAGAAAATATAATTTTCTTGATAGCGGCTTCAGTAGAAGGCTTCTCAAGTAAAGATCTATTTTTATAAACCTATTATATACTAGTAGATATCTTTGGCCAAACAATATTTTATAAAATAGTTTTGGGTGGCAAAGTGCCACAGAAGAAATAAAACATGCATTTATTTTATTTTGAAAACAAAACATGCTTTAATAAAATAATAGGATTTCAGTAGGGTATGGTGAGGTGGCTTGCCTTGATCTGTGGTCTGCTCCTGCTGCTGATAAACAAAACAATCTCCACAATACTCCTCAGCAGAAAATCCCTCCTCGCGAGTTTCTAGCGTCGCAAAGTAAAAACACACAATCAACATACAGCAGGACAAGCATTTTTGCACATCAATCTACTAGCAAACAAGACAAGCACAACTAACATTCTTTACACAATCAGTAGCTAACACACTTTTTAATTAAAGATGGTTCTTTATCATCTACTTTGATTTTAAACATACAATCATGATTAAACAAGTGGCTCTTTCTTCATGTAACACTTAGTGCTTTACTACAAATTCCAAATTAGCTTTAATTAAGCACTAACATATTAATAGCAACAAAATTTAGTGAGCTACAGTACCAAAACACTTCACAAACAAGACTAGCAATTTTTATTATCAAGAAACAAACAATTGTTTCATTAGTTTAATAGGCAGGAAAATACCATTTTTAGAGTTTATTATGTCCAGGATGTTCTGTTTACCCACAATTTACGAAAAGCTAGGTTTAGGTTCTCTGTAATTATTAGAAGCTACTGCAATTGGATTTAGTCCAAAATTTTATTCACAGAAAATTAGATAAATGCTTAAAACCCCTACTGGTCTAAACTTCAATCACATGCCAATTTAAAACTAAGTATCACAAACACATGGGGTTAATTTCTACTGAAAGCTACTGTCCTAAGCATTCCAAAACAATTGGATTCACTCAATTTGGATTAACAAAACTCAAGTTATTGACGAAACAGTGTTTCAGACCAGTGACAACGAAACATTTTTCATGGATACACAAAATAATATTTTTGAGATCTGCAAGTTGGACATGGTTCTAGACTCATTGCTTTACCACTGTGATTTTTGGTTTGCACAAATTACAAGTTTAACTATTTTATTTTGAATTAAACTAACAGACCAGAAACTGCTATTTAGAGAAAAGAATAGATCTCCTAAAAAAACAGAAGCTGGGCCAGATCTGGAGCTGGGCCGAGTCAACGAGCTGGGCCGGCCCAAGACGGTGCTGGTTCATCTTCTTCCCTGGACAACCAGCACGCAAACAGGGCAGGGAAGAACTCTACGTTGGGCTCGGGTATTCTCACCGTGGGGCTGCTGGAAGTCGAAGGAGAGGCTTCAGGGCAGAGGAGGAGGTCGGGTGCGTCCCGTGGGTGGCCCTGGAGCTTGCCGGCGTGCTCCCAGGCGATGGCGCGGCCGAGGCAAGCTTCTCCGGTCGTCCATGGCAGCGACGAAAACAGGGATCCTAGGATGAAACTAAGGGGTGGGTGAGATAGGTCTATCCAAGGCGAGATCAAGGAGTCAAGAATGGCGAAGAAAGGATGCCCGAGGCGCCGGCTAGAGACGTTCTTCTCCGCCGGTTACCGAGATAAAAACTCGCTCTCCTTGGCAGCAGAGGGGATGAGCTTGAGAGCTAGCTCCGGGAGTGAGAGAGGGGTGCTAGTGGAGCAGAATGGAGGTGGAGTGAGGCTCTGGGGTGGTGTGTGCGCTTTCAACCAAGGAGGTGGCCGTGGAGGGCTTTTTCGGCCATTGAGAGAAAGGGAGAGGGAGCGGGATGCTGGGGTTGGTCAATGGGGACGGTGGAGAGTGTCCAGTGGTGGCAGAGGTCGGCAGGGGCACAGGGAACGACGGTTGTGTCCCCTCTTTGCTCTCCTTCGGTTTCCAAGAAGAGAGAAGGGAGAGAGAGAGCTAGGGCAGGCAATAGGGGTGATGAGTGGGTATAGGGGGAGGGGTAGACTTCTAAACTCGTCCAAGCACTGGTGGGAGGGGGTGGTGCATGATTAGGTTCGAGATTTGGGCAGAGGGGGATCTAGGGAGTGATTGCTGTTCTGATTATTTTGGTGGCTTCAAAACAACACAAGAACAAGATGGTTAACTGTCCAATCAAGGTCTAAAACGGTGGTGTGGTGAAGTACTAGCCATGGTGATCACAAGTTTCAACAATGCACGAATGATCAAGAAGTTTTGGATAGTTTTGTAGGGAGGCAAAAACAGAACAAAATAACAGATTCAGATACTTCAGTTTTAGACTTGGTAAAAAAAATTCTAAGTCCCAGAAAACTGACATTTTGTGTCCAAAGTTGCAGATGCATTGATGGCCCTAATGTGCTCTAAATTTTTAGTTAAAGACAGGGACTCGTAGTACATACTCCATAGTTTGAGAAACATATTTTATATCATTTAAATAAAATGATTTGAGCACTGGTTCATGCTGGTTATAACTGAACGTTTTAACAGCTTCCAGCACTTGTTGTTATGGTGGCATCAAAACCATCAAGGACAAGAGGTCCTATTACAAAAAAGATTAAGGAGAAATGTGCAATGGTGGAGTACTATCTATGTAGATCACAGAGGTCACAAATAAACTTATGAAGAAGGAAGTTTGGATGGTTTTGCAAGAGGACAAAAAGAGAATAAAATACCAGATTCAGAAAGTTCAGAGTGAGGACTTCGTGAAAAATTTAAGTCCAGAAAACTGTTATTTTGGTGATAACAAAACCATCATAAAATAAGGATGTTTAAGGCACGACAGGCTCAAACAAAAACTTAGGTTGATAGACAAGATATAGTAGAGGAGATTCATGTAGGTGCATTTCTAAATTGACAGAAATTAAAAGAATGGTGAGGCTCCAAAGTTGCTATCTTTTAACATAAATAAAGATAGTTTCAGAGAAGGTTTTGCAAAGTTTTCTTCAAGATTTAAAATAGCACACGCAAATATTTTTGAATAAAAGGGTCACATATGACCATAGGAATGTTGGGTAATTTCGCTAAAAAGTTTGGAAATACTTTTATTCACAAAATATTTAAAAATCCATTTATGGTCTTTTGGTAAGTAAATTATTATAAATAAGAAAAAGCTTCCAAAACAAATATTTTTGAATTGAGATGAGAGGGGATATAATATGGATCATATAAGTGATTTTTAATAAATAACTCCATTGAAAAGTATTTGAGATTCTTTTGTAAAAGCAAGGAAAACAAGAGGCTTTTTAGTAGAGACCATAATTTGGAGAGAAAAGGGGTTTATCGGCCAAGGAAAGAACATTGGCCATTGTAGATGTGAAACACAAGCCATGAGGATGGGAGAAGAAGATTTGGTTGATCTCATAAAGAATAAAGAGTGATTATAGAAATGTTGCCAGGATGTTTCAAGTGGAAGAAGATAGGGTCAAAGATTTGCATAGCCTCCCAAGTTGAAAGATTTTAATAGCTAGGAAGATGTCTTAAGATAGGATTTGAATCTGATCCTTTTTATATAGTCCTATTATTTGTAGGTTTCAAATTATTTAAGTCCACACACACTCACAAACAAACAAGTATAAACATTCCAAGATAAACATAAGATAAGATCACACCTCTAGCAAGTCACAACAAGACAACAAGTTCAATCAAACAATTGTGTTTACAAAGCAATTCCCCAAGTGTTTTTGTGAGTTGGTGATCAAGCAAGATCATGACCTTATCACCAAGAGGTAGGGTTTAAGTAGGTTGTGCTCACAAGGTTACTATTAGGTGTTAACAAACACAACCAACAAAGTACCCAAAGTCAAACAAAGCAATGGGAAGTGAATCACAAGCATTAGTGAAGCACTTTAAAAAAAAGTTTTTGTTGCCCCTGATTTTTGGCTCTCTAAAAACTGTGTTTTTCTGACTTCCCAAAATTGGGGTGTTACAAAAAGTCTGGGCGAAAGGCTTTGGCTACGAGTGATCGACTGCTGGCGTGATGCCCGCAGGTACCTGCATGAATGTCACGAAGGATGGCCTGGCCATCTTCGAATGCTATGCAACGTTGGAACATACCTGATACGCTGCGCTTGTATAGTTCGCCGTTGATGACGGTGTATGCTTTAGATCGTCGAGTGACGCGTCTTGACTCTGTTATGTCTTCAGGTACCTCGCCGCGGAGTATGTATGCGAGGAAAGGTTGAGTCCAAGTTGGCTCGATGAGGAGTACCTCGACTGGCGGGTCCTCTGTGCTAGGTGCTTTGCTCTTGGCTGGTGCGGCTGATGTAGGAGATGTTCGTTTTTTTATTGATGGACCTGTGCTCGATGCGCTCGAGGAAGACATCAGGTGGAACTGGTGCTTTGGTCGCGCCAATGTTGGCTAGCTTATCTGCTTCTTCATTGCTTTCGCGCCCTATGTGCCGCAACTCGCAGCCTTCGAAGCTGCCCTCCATTAAGTTGTACAGGTCACTGACGAGGTGTACCCTCATCAAATCCCATGGTTAAGGACCTAGGGTTAAGATTATGGGGAGAGAACGTGGTAGTACTGGTAGTTTCGTCGGCTGACAAGCAGAGGCAAAGATTTACCCAGGTTCAGGCCCCTCGGGTGGAGGTAAAGACCCTACTTCCTGCTTGTCTGTTATTGATCGCTGGAGATTATGTGGTTACAGGGTGGCTCCGGCGAGATGACGATCTCGCAAGAGCTTTGTTGGTTCGAGTATGGCTTGGCCCTAGATCGGCCCCCTCCCAGCCTTTAAATAGGCTGGGTCCGGGAGTTTGTAACCGACCTAGTTTACACATAAGGAAAGTATAAACCGACTATGTCTATGTCTAAACTTGGAAGTTACTTCATCTTGTTGGGCCTCTCGTCTTGGGCTCGAGTCGTATCTTCGCTATTGGGCTTTTAGTCATCACGTGCACCAGGTACCCTCATAGTAGGGTACTCGAGATGTATATCCTGTCAGTAGCCCCCGAGTACTTGTCTGACTCGAAGAATCAGGCACGGACTCATTCGCAAGTGCACGTCATATTTTGTTATAATTGGAATTCCTGTATGAATAGCACATGTTGGCTATGTCGAGTATTTCATCGACTGTGGTTTTTGCTTATGATGATCAAGGGATAATAGCTTAGCAGGCCCAGTTCACTCGACGGATCGGGACTGGTTAACTACACATTTGGTAATACCTTACTAGCTTTCAATCAAACTCGAGTCCCCGGACTCGAATCTGGAACAAACTGGTCAGATTCGACTAGGCCGCTGAGGTCTTACTGAGTCGATCTGCAGTATAACTTTGAATTTTACCCAACGCGTCCGTCGGGATTTTTCATCATGTCTGCTGACACGGAAAATATAAGGATTGACGTTGCTGGAACGGTCCTAGCCCAGCTCGAAAGTTCGGCGGGTCTTATCTTTGCACTATGCATGCAGCATCCGAGATATTTGCGACGGACGCAACTCGGGAATGTTTCGAGTATGATTTTGCATATGAACGCAGTCGATATATTCATCGACTGATACTTTGATACTATTTTATCGGGTGCGCGACAGCGCTCCCGATGGGAGTAGCCCCCGAGATTGTGCTTTATTGATTGCAATGAAGGATAATCTCAAAACCATCTTTCTCTACATTTGTTAGTCGAAGAAAACCTTTAGCCATAATTCTATCGGGTGCGCGCCAGCGCTCCCGATGGGAGTAGCCCCCGAGATTGTGCTTTATTACTTGTAATGGAGGATAATCTCAGAATCACCCAGTCATGATCATCTTTAGTCGAAGAAATTTTTGATACGCTCCCGATGGGAGTAATATGTATTTGATCGTAGAAACAGTCGAGTGACCATGCAGTCGACAACCAATCGAGTGATTAGTATGCTTTGGGCGAACCCGACATCTTTTCGGAACAAATTTGCTGCAATGACGTCAGGGATGACGTTTTATGGCGACTGCGCCACCTGACACGCGGTGGCGTGCGCTGTGCTGCGAGAGATGGGACGTGACACGTCTTGTGGGCCCATTGTACAGCCGTTTGGACTGGATTTGACCGTTCAGGCACGATTTCTCCGGGGCCATGATGGTAGTTCCTAGATTCCCGTGCGTAGTGGCGGAGTGGCCGGCGACGGTTGCCCTCCGTGGCTGCCACGTGTACGGTTAGATTTGCTTATGTGCCCACGATCTTGCATCGACGGTGAGGATTCTTTTGCGGTGAGGTTAAAAGGGGACGGCTGAGTAAATAGTGTTTTTTACTTGCCATTTGCTCTCCGCCGCCGCTGCTTCTTCTTCTTCCTCCCTGCGCCTCGCCATAGCCACATAGCAAAGCTTTTGCAATCCACCACTGCGATGGCGAAGCCGAGCACCCGGAGGGGCAGGAGTGCCGCAAACGCATCGGCGGATAGCGCCGCTGGAGCCTCCGCCAGCGGTTTGAAGAGGGAGAAGGGCGCCTGGACCAAGTCCTCCTGCAGCAATAGGATGCTGACCGGACTGCGGAACGACGGGCTGATTCCTGAGGATGTTTCGCAAGTCCGCATCCCCGGCGCCGAGGTAATCCCACGCCCAGGCCCCAATGAGCGGGTCTGCTTTGTGGATTTTGTGAACAGGGGATTCTCTTTCCCTGTTCACAACTTTCTGCGTGCACTGATGCACGTTTATGGGGTGCAACTGCACGATTTTACGCCCAATGGGCTTTTGCACATTGCGTGCTTTTTTTTCTTTGCGAGTGCTTTCTGGGCGTTGCGCCCCACTTTGGTCTCTTCCGCCGCATCTTCAACGTCAAGCGCCAGCACAGCGCGAAGGGACCTGGTGGTTTTGGAGTACAGACTCGACCTGATATCGAGTACTTCAAGATCAACTTCGTGGAGTCTGTGCAAGGATGGCGCCAGAAGTGGTTTTACATCAAGGATGTGACCATAGGCACCCAAGCTTTCGGGTTGCCTCCTTTTGATGCGGATGCTCTGGTGAAGAAGAGGCCCTCCTGGATCTCCCAGCCGACCGGAGTCGAAGCCGAAGAGGCTGACGTTCTGATGGAGAAGGTGCTGAAGCTCCAGACCACTGCTGGTCGAGAGGTTACGGGCATCCACTTTCTGGCCATCATGGCAAAGAGGCGAGTGCAGCCTCTCCGAGCTCGAGTGCATGCTTTGTGGGCATACAGCGGTGCTTCTGATCCAACCCGCTCGCGCGCAGTCGAGCTATCTGATGCCGAAGCGGAGAAATTGGTAAGAGGCCTTACCAAGCTCACCGATGAAGAACCTTGCGAGATGAACTCGCCTGTGGCTCCCTATGAGACCAGCAATCCTCTTCCAGAGGTAATAGCCGATACCATATGTTAGTTCATATGTTATGCATGTGTGAGATTGACTCCTTTGCGGTTTCTGTGTGCAGGGCCACAGAATATATGAGTCGATGCCTCCTCTGCCTGAGGACGGCCCAGTGCTGCACAACGAGCCACTCGATGCGGGCTCAGATGATGAAGTGGCTTCACTCGCCACTGCACACACTCCAGAAGCCGATGAAGGCGATACTGAGGTGCAGGGCAAGCAGAAGCGGGCACGCGAGGAAGAAGACACCGCTGATTCTGAGGAAAAGGAGGGGAATGAGACGGAGTCGACAAAGGCGCCGCTCAACGTCCCTCCCATTCGCTCGCTTCCCCCTCGCGTCCCGAAGAAATCACGCCCCAGCATGGGTATGCTGGCGCCTGATCATTTATGTGACCTCACTGGGGAGTAAGTATTATGTGAATATGCTTTGTCACCTTATGAACTATGCCACTTGGTATACTGATAATGTTTTGACACAGTGTTTCCTCGGATGAGGATATGCCTCCGCCACCTACGGCGGATAAGAGCAGCGCAGCATCAACTGCACGGACGCTGCCACCAGAGCAGCCGCCTACGTCTGCGACTCCTGCTGCTACGGCCACAGCTACACCACCCGAACCGGAGGTTGCAGCAACTGAGAGCGGAGCTGCGGCTGCAGATATCCCTGCGTCGACTTCTTCCTTCTTGGAGCACGTAAGTTTTATGCCTCGTCGAGTGCCAAACTTTTTTGCATAAACTCAGATATTGAGTTATGATTTCGTCTATGCCGTTTCACTTAGGCTTTTGTAAAAGAGTTGCTGAAGGCTGGTGCCAAGTATGTGCACAAGGAGACGGAAGCCGCCACCCTGCAGGAGCAACTCGAAGCTGCGAAGAGTGCGTATCTTTTTATGCTTTTACGTGTTAAGTCTGATTCCTCTTGCAGTCTGCTGACCATGTGTGGTTGTTTTGCAGAGGCTGCCGCTGATGCAGCAGAAAATTTGAACCAAGCCACTCGTCGAGTGGATGATCTACAGAAGAGGCTGAAAGCAGCTGAGCTGAGAGAGGAGTCGGCAATTGGTCGACTTTCTGCCGCCAGCGCCAGCTTAACTGGTATGAATTTTTGCTGTGTTCCTTTTGAGGTTCCTGATATATTGTGCTGATCATTTTGTCCTTATGCTAGGCGTGATGGATGGCCCTTCTGCTACTGGCAAGCAAAGCCTTGGCGCCTCACTTGATGAAAGCGTGGCTGTCTCGGAGGTTACCAGCAGCAGAGCAGGGGAGATGCTGACGCAGGCGGCGAGTGCCTTAGGCGGCCTCCATGGCAGCTTCTTCCCCGGCGAAGAGCTTCCATCTTCTTTTGCGGAACTAGTGGAGCTGTTCAATCCTGAAGGGACCGCCGTCGCCGATTTCTGTCGCGAGCAAATGGTAAGTGGTGCTCAGACTACTTTTCTCATGTTGCTCGCGCACGGAGTCGAGGCAGATTTTGACAAGGCGACGACAAAGTTTCCACGGGGTTCTGACGGCAAAACTGTCGGGTTCAACCCTTGGATGGACGCCGCCAGAAAATACGCTCAACAGATGGTGACAACTGTTGAAGAAAGGGCAGCCAAGGTCCAGGCGAAGAAAACTTCCTCTAAGAAGTCGACGACTTAGCTAGTGATCCCTTTGTCGACTAGGTCTAGGAATGTCGTCCTTTTGCTTTTGCTAAGTGTAAATCATCAGACATCGTATCTGTCATGTTATGAATTATGAAATTCAGCAATCGGGAGGCGCAGCCCCCGAGCCTTTTGCTTGAGCTCTTCATGCTTCCTTATGCATTTAATTATTCTGACTGTAGAAACAAGCCTCTAAACCATCAACTGGCCCTGTTGTGGGTGGTTCTTCGAAGTCGCGAAGCGTGAACGACCAGAAAATTATGGACTACCTTCAGCAGAAGCTTTCTGATGTGAAGGGCGAACTGAAGGTGGCACAAGACGCGTATGCTGAGTTGCAGTCGAGGCCATCCCCAACTTCAGAACGGGAGGCCTTTTTGCTTGAGGAGTTGGAAAAAATAAACCTGCAACTCGAATGTAAGACATTTTTGAATCATCGAGATCTCCTCTTAGCAAGGTGACTCGACTGGGCGATGATGAGCCCTTTGCTTTTGCGCAGGTGTTTGTTCTGACCCAATAAAGGAGGAGGCACGAATTCAGGATCGACTCGATGGTCATGCGAATAGCACTGAGTACTCCGCCCACCCCTTCTGGTCAGACAGGGAGAAGAGTGCCATTTTGGTAAGGCTTCTAGACCGTGCTTGGCGCACAGCCATTCGACTGGAGACTTGCAGGCTGGCCTTATTTCGAGTTCACGAAGCTTTGTTTCCTTTGAATGAGCAACCACAAGGCCTTGTGGCTTTGCTGAAGAAATTTCGAAAGGGCAAGGCGATCAAGAAGTTTGTGCGTGAGCAACTGGTTAGCGGGGCTAACGTTGCTCTTGCCTTTGTGCGATCGCACCTTCCGCACCTTGATTTGAAAAGGATTGCGATGGGACCCGCACCCGTACCAGGTGGTGGTCCTGTGCCGATGGAGGAGCACTACCAAGAGACACGAGTGGACGCACTGGTCCTAATCCATCGTGTGCTGAAGGAGGAGGAAAAATGGACTGAACCCAAGGAAGAACCTGTTGAGTAGGTTATGTGTATGGGAAGTAACTCCAAAGTGTAAAACGCAACACTTGTGATTATTGTACATTATTTGTTTACACGTATGCAGCCCCCGAGCCTGTTGAGCGGGGTGTATGAAGCAACATGTTGTAAAATTAGGACTATCCAGCCCCCGTGTATTTTGAGTGAACTTGATAGAAATATTTTAGAGTATCAAACATAAGCTGCACAGTCCATGACTATTTATGTGCGGTTATGAATTTTTGCAATACTTGATGCTTCTAGGCTCAACCCTCGAATAATTGAGTGGGTTAAGCCACTTTTGTGTTTATGTATGTTCTTTATGACCCAGCCCCCGAGTATTCGAGTGCGGCTGGGGTATTATGTTGTGAACAAGCGGAAACACATGCTTTTTGAGATAGCGCAGCCCCCGAGTGCTCGGGTGAGGCTAATTTTGTGAAATCAATTTATGCGAGTAGTAAGCAGGGAGAAATATGAGGAATCATGAATTATATTCCTTTTTTGAATGTTAAGCTGCAGGCCGCCTCATTAAAAACCTTCCAGTCCCCTTAGGTACCCTGGTAAGGAAAAGAGCGCGTCTGAAACCTGCAGCTATCCGACATATGTGCCTATTACATTGTTCGACTGATCAATCTAAGCATAGAAACGGCGCAGCTGCGCAACGTTCCAAGGATTATGCGAGAGTTCTCCTGTCTTCGCGTGCTTCAGTCTATATGCTCCACCACCAACCACCTCGGTGATGATAAAAGGTCCTTCCCATGGAGAAGCGAGTTTATGCACCTTCTTTTGCTTCAGTCGAAGTACCAGGTCGCCAACCTCGAAGGACCTAGTACGCAGTCGACGGCTGTGATAGTTGCGGAGGTCCTGCTGATAAATAGCTGTGCGTGCGAGCGCCGTGTTACGCGCCTCTTCTAGCAGGTCGACTGCGTCTTCGAGTGCCTCGTCTGCATCTTCTTCATTGTATGCTTCGACTCTTGGTGCGTTGAACCTTACGTCTGATGGCAGAATTGCCTCTGCGCCGTAGACCATGAAGAATGGAGTGAATTGCGTTGAGGCATTGGGTGTTGTGCGTAGGCTCCATAGCACAGACGGAAGCTCTTCTACCCAAGCACCCGCAGCCCTTTTGAGTGGCACCAGGAGGCGCTTCTTGATCCCACTTGTCACAAGCCCATTGGCCTTTTCGACTTGGCCGTTTGATTGCGGGTGCGCCACAGATGCATAATTGAGCGTGATATCTTGCTCTTTGCAGAAGGATTTGAACTCCTCAGCCGTGAAGTTTGTACCGTTGTCCGTGATGATGCTACTTGGCACACCAAAGCGATATATGATGGACTTTATGAAATTGACTGCTGTAGTGGCAGTCGAACTTGTGATGGGTACTGCTTCGATCCACTTGGTGAACTTGTCGACCGCCACCAGAAGGTGAGTATGCCCTCCATGGGAGGATTTTTTGAGTGGCCCAACCATATCGAGCCCCCACTGGGCAAAAGGCCAGGCCAATGGTATTGTCTTCAACGCCGATGCGGGTGCGTGCGGCTTTGTGGCAAATTTTTGGCAGCCGATGCACCTTTTGACGATGTCCTCCGCGTCTTTGAGTGCTGTGGGCCAGTAGAAGCCTGCGCGAAAGGCTTTGGCTACGAGTGATCGACTGCTGGCGTGATGCCCGCAAGTTCCTGCATGAATATCACGAAGGATGGCTTGGCCATCTTCAAATGCTATGCAACGCTGGAACATACCTGATATGCTGCGTTTGTAAAGTTCACCGTTGATGACAGTGTATGCTTTAGATCGTCGAGTGACGCGTCTTGACTCTGTGAAGTCTTCGGGTACCTCGCGCGGAGTATGTATGCGAGGAAAGGTTGAGTCCAAGTTGGCTCGATGAGGAGTACCTCGACTGGTGGGTCCTCTGTGCTGGGTGCTTTGCTCTTGGCTGGTGCGGCTGTTGCAGGAGGTTCTCGCTTCTTTTTGATTGATCTATGCTCTATGCGCTCGAAAAAGACACCAGGTGGCACTGGAGCTTTGGTCGCGCCAATGTTGGCTAACTTATCCGCTTCTTCATTGCTTTCACGCCCTATGTGCCGTAACTCGCAGCCTTCGAAGCTGCCCTCCATGATGTTGTACAAGTCACGGTAGGCGATCATGTTATCTGCGATTGCGTCACAAGCCTTCATTGTTTGCTGCACCACCAGATTCGAGTCGCCGTAGATCATCAGTCGAGTGCACCCGAGGGCTTTGGCCATCCTCATGCCATGTATCAGAGCTTCGTATTCTGCCTCGTTATTGGATGGGAACTCGAATCCCATTTGCAGGATGTAGCGGAGCTTGTCGCCCTTTGGTGATATGAGGATGACACCTGCGCCTGCGCCTTCGTTTTTCTTCGAGCCATCGAAGTACATGGTCCAAGAATTGGACACATCTGGTGCTCCTGGGAGCTGAGCTTCAATCCACTCGGTGTGGAAGTCGGGTAAAACTTGTGCTTTGATGGCCTTCGGGTAATCATACTTAATGTCTCTTGGAGCTAGCTCGATGAGCCATTTTGCTACTCGCCCAGTTGCATTGGGGTTTGTGAGGATGTCCCCGATCCCTGAAGTACTGATTACAGTGATCGGGTGCTCGGAGAAGTAATGCGTCAGCTTCCTTGAGGACATGAACACGGCGTATGCCAGTTTCTGATAATGCGGGTACCGCTGCTTTGATGTGGAGAGTACTTCACTCAAGTAATAGACTGGACGTTGTATGCTTTGCGCGTGCCCCTCCTCCCTGCGTTCGACCACTAGAACGGTGCTTACCACCCTGTTAGTTGCAGAGACATATAGGTATAGTGGCTCGCGTTCCTTTGGTGCTACGAGGATTGGAGGGCTTGTGAGGACTCGCTTGAGGTCCGTGAAGGCTGCTTCGGCTTCTGGCGTCCACTCGAACTTATCTGCTTTCTTCATCAGTCGATAGAACGGGAGTGCTTTTTCGCCTAGCTTGCTGATGAATCGACTGAGCGCTGCTACTCGACCCGCCAATTTTTGCACGTCGTGGAGCTTTGAAGGCCTTTGCATCGTCAAAATGGCCTGTATTTTCTCCGGGTCTGCCTCGATTCCTCGAGCTGAGACTAGATTCCTTGAGCCTTTGCATCGTCAAAATGTCTCCCGCAAGTCATCGAGTAGCGTGCTTTCTTCTCTTGTGGTGATGACTATGTCATCTACATAGACTTGGACGTTTCGCCCAATCTGCTTCTTGAGGCAATCTTGCATCATGCGCTGATAGGTTGCGCCTGCGTTTTTGAGCCCGAAAGGCATTGTGGTGTAGCAGTAGACCCCGAGTGGGGTTATGAACGCCGTTTTTTCTCATCCTCTTCCTTCATCCTTATCTGGTGGTAACCCGAGTAAGCATCCAGGAAGGATAAGCGAGCGCACCCGGCGGTGGAGTCGACGATCTGGTCGATTCGAGGTAGTGGAAAGTGATCCTTTGGACAGCACTTATTGAGTGCTGTAAAATCAACACACATCCGCAGGATGTCTGTATGCTTCTTTTCTACAAGTACGGGGTTAGCCACCCATTGTGATTTCTTGATCTCTCTGATGAATCCTGCTGCGAGTAGCCTGTCGACTTCGGCTTCGACTGCAGTTCTTTTTGGGCCAGATATGCGGCGCATTGTTTGCTTGACTGGTTTAGCACCTGGAAGTAGCTGGAGAGAGTGCTCGGCGAATTCCCTGGGAATACCTGGCATGTCTGCTGGACACCATGCAAATATATCCCAGTTCTCACGGAGGAATTCGACGAGCGCGCTTTCCTATGCGATAGGTAGACTCGACGAGACATTGACTGTCTTGGTCGGGTCTGTCGGGTGCACCTGATGCGATCTTGTGTCGTTGGTGGCACTGAATGCTCTGTCGACTGCCACCTTTTTCTGTTCTGGCATAAGTGTTCGATCGTTGGAGACCGCTAGATCGGCGAGTGTTGCTTCCATGCCAAACATCTCAGAGATTTTGCTGAATTCTCGGTCGCAAGAGTCAGACTTTTGGAAGTTCCCCTTGACTGTGATTACTCCTTTTGGTCCAGGCATTTTCAGCTGGAGATATGCGTAATGCGGCACCGCCATGAATCGAGCGAACGTCGGGCGTCCAAGTATAGCATGGTATTGTGATTTCCAGTCGACCACTTCGAACTCAATCGACTCCGTCCTGAAGTGGTGCTTGTCCCCGAACGTTACGTCGAGTTGTATGGTGCCCTCTGGACTTATTGCTTTCCCTGGAACGATACCGTGGAAGGTATTTGAGGATCTTGGCAGGTTTTCGACTGACCTATTCATTTTGCGGAGCGTATCTGCGAAGATGATGTTTATGCCGCTCCCACCATCCATGAAGACCTTGGACATGGCGTAGCCTCCAATTTGCGCGTCGAGTACCAGAGCAGAGTGCCCTGGTCGAACAACCGACGGAGGGTGGTCCTCTTTGCTGAAGCTTATTGCAGTATCAGATCCCTTTAAGTACTCTGTCACCGCAGGCGGTGACATGACCGCCATGTTTACCTGTCGAGTGCGAAGCTTTTGCTCCCTGTTGGAAGGTCGACCTTTCTGTATCATGTACATCTGCCCTTGGGGCGGAGGGTACTGTGGTTCGTCCACCCGAGGCACGGGCTGTATGGCACCCGCGAGATTTCCGCCTGGGGCAGGCTGTGGTGGTGGAGGTGGTGCCATCAGAACAGGCACGTTGTTTGGCTGAGGCGCGGGTGCAGGTGCTTGTGCGGCTGCTGCCTTTCTGCGATTTACGTAATCAGTCGCCATCTGGTCGAACTCCCTGCAGTTTCTCATCGAGTGGTTGGACCGCAGTTTTCCATCGTCCCCCTTGTACAGGTGGAATCTGCAATCAGCGTCCATCTTTTCTTCGAATGATCGCTCAGATTGTGCCCGTGACTTGCGCCAATCCTTCCTCTTGTAGCTGTCACTGCGTTGGCCATCGCGTCGATCATCTCGACTGTTCGCCGATCATCTCGACTGTCTCGCCGGTCGTCTCGACTGTCTCGCTCTTCCGACCGTCGGTCGCTTCTGTCCTGATCGTTGCGGGTGTGGAGAACCCAGCCGCCATGAATTCGGGTCTGTCGTCGTCGTAATGACGTTTTGAACGTTTGCGCCTTCGGTCATCTCTGTACGAGTCTCTATGGCTTCGACTGCTATTCTCGTGTTTGTCACGGGGTGAGGACCCGCGTGCGGTGCGTGCCATATCCTCTCCATCTGCCCACTCAGTCGCGATTGCAGGAGGTGGGCTACAGATTTTGGCTTTTTGCGGCCAAGTGCTTCTTTGAGGTCTCGCCTGGCGAGGCCCATGACGAAAACATCCATGGCCATATCTTCTGAAACCACTCCAACTGAGTTACGTATCTCAGTCCATCGTCTGATGTATGACCTCAACGCTTCGTCTGAACGCTGAACGCAGGCCCGCAGCTCCTCGAACGTTTTTGGGCGCTCACACAGAGGCTCGAAGTTTTTGATGAAGTCATCGCGGAAGTGATCCCACGAGTCGTACTTTGATGAGGTAGGGCCTTGAGCCAGTCGCGGGCTGTGCCTTCGAGCATCAGTCGTATGTACTGCATGGCTGTGGTGTTCGTGCCTCGCTGGCATGCGACAGCCAGCCTGTAATCTTCCAGCCACCCGGAAGGTTCCTGTCGACCCGTGTACTTGGGCTGTTCAGATGTGAGTTTGAACCCTTTGGGCATCCGTGTCTCGCGGACGCGTCGAGTGAAGCACAGAGCTCCATGTGGCTCAGGCTCTCGATCGGAGTATGAGTCGCTACTGTATGATCTGCGTGACCTGCTCCTGGACCTGCGCCTTCGCGAGCCGCTTCTTTCCTTCGAGTGGTGGCGACGACCACTGTGATTATGCTCTTCCCGAGGCGCGTCGACTAGGGCACGGTCTCGACTCCCACCTGGAGTTTTGGAACTTGGCGTATGGCCTTCGCAGCTAAGGCGAGTGATTTGATCTGTTGGCGGTGTAGTTTTGCATTGGGGTCATCCGCTGGGGGCTTGATTGCCTCCAGGTATGCTGCAGCGGTGTAGAGAGCACCTGCTGCTGTTTTGGGCACCGGCAGTCCTTCCTCGTCGTATGTCATGAAGGAGTTGCCTAAGTTGCGGGTGAGTGCCGCCTTCTCGCCTGGCGAGAGGTGTGACAACCTTGATCTGCGCCTGTGTCTGCTCGCCCGGTGGAGCTCAGGGAGAGCTGTCTTCTGCGCACACTTGACAAGCTAGCTTGCTTTTTGCGTTCTTCGAGTGTGGCTCTTATCTGCTTCAGTCGAAGTGACTCCTGCCAGTTGAAGTACTGGAAGGTCAACATCTCTTCTTGTGTTGCGTCTGCTGGCATCATTGTGCACTCCTTGATGACTTTATCTGCTTTTGCTGCCATCTCAGCAGTGATTGTGAGGGTTGTGGCTCCGTCGGCATAGTGACTGTGCACGGAAATTCTGTAGGCCTGCGACTGGCCGCAGTTTCTGATGTTTCTGCGGCGATGGCCACATAGACCTGTTGGGGTATGACCCGAGGGCATATGTATGTACTTTCGAGTCCCGTCATAGACTCGACATCTTCGTCGAGGCTCATGTCTGAGCCTGCATGTTCATCGAGTGGTTCGTCTGGACGGATCTCGCAGTCGACGTCTTCGTCGCCTATGCCCATCTCGGCGTCGGCGAGGTTGTTGTGAGCCTCGAGTCGAGGTTGTTGTTGGCGCAGATCTCGGAGTCGACGTGGTTGTCGATATGAGTTTCGAGGTCGTCGAAGTCGCTGAGGGAGATCCCGCAGTCGAAACTATCCTCGAGTGGTTGATCTAGCTCGGGATCGTTTGTGCGGTATGCTGATTCGGCCTCCTCGCCCTGGAGCTCTTCAATGAGCTCGCGCATCTCTCGTGTGGACATGGTTGTTGCAGATGAACAGGCTTGGAGGGTTGATGATGGTATGGACGCAGCGGAAAGATCCGCAGTCGAAGGAGTCGCAGCCGATGGAGCCTCGGGTGCGAAAGTCGCGAGTTGGCGTGGATCCGTCAAGTCCTGCACACCAAGCTTGTTGACGAAAAAATTGAACGAACCAACGGTTAAACCCAAACCTGACTCGAGATCGGAGAAGGCCTCCTGGAATCCTGGCGAGTGTGGCTCGAAATCCATCAGAGGATCCGATGTGCTTTTTGCGGGTGAAGCTGGCGTGTTGCCGTTTGTCGAGTGAGCCGGCGAGTTGCCGTGTGCCGCCTGAGTCGGCGAGTTCTGGTTTGTCGATGCAGCCGGCGAGTTGCCGTTTGTAGATCCGATCGGCGAGTCGCCGTTTTCCGATGGAACCGAAGAAACCGCGAGTCCAGCACTATTCTTTCCCACAGACGGCGCCAATTGACGAGGTGTACCCTCATCAAATCCCATGGTTAAGGACCTAGGGTTGAGATTATGGGGAGAGAACGTGGTAGTACTGGTAGTTTCGTCGGCTGACAAGCAGAGGCAAAGATTTACCCAGGTTCAGGCCCCTCGGGTGGAGGTAAAGACCCTACTTCCTGCTTGTCTGTTATTGATCGCTGGAGATTATGTGGTTACAGGGTGGCTCCGGCGAGATACGATCTCGCAAGAGCTTTGGTGGTTCGAGTATGGCTTGGCCCTAAATCGGCCCCCCCCCAGCCTTTAAATAGGCTGGGTCCGGGAGTTTGTAACCGACCTAGTTTACACATAAGGAAAGTATAAACCGACTATGTCTATGTCTAAACTTGGAAGTTACTTCATCTTGTTGGGCCTCTCGCCTTGGGCCTCGAGTCGTATCTTCGCTAGTTGGGCTTTTAGTCATCACGTGCACCAGGTACCCTCATAGTAGGGTACTCGAGATGTATATCCTTGTCAGTCACGGTAGGCGATCATGTTATCTGCGATTGCATCACAGGCCTTCATTGTTTGCTGCACCACAAGGTTCGAGTCACCATAGATCATCAGTCGAGTGCACCCTAGGGCTTTGGCCATCCGCATGCCATGGATCAGGGCCTCGTATTCTGCTTCGTTATTGGATGGTAACTCGAATCCCATCTGCAGGATATAGCGAAGCTTGTCGCCTTTTGGTGATATGAGGATGACACCTGCGCCTGCGCCTTCGTTCTTCTTTGAGCCGTCGAAGTACATAGTCCATGAGTTGGACACATCTGGTGCTCCTGGCAACTGAGCTTCAATCCACTCGGTATGGAAGTCAGGTAAGACTTGTGCTTTGATGGCCTTCGGGTAATCATACTTGATATCTCGTGGTGCTAGCTCGATGAGCCATTTTGCGACTCGCCCAGTTGCGTTGGGGTTTGTGAGGATGTCCCGATCCCTGAGGTGCTGATTACAGTGATCGGGTGCTCTGCGAAGTAGTGCGTCAGCTTCCTTGAGGACATGAACACGGCGTAGGCCAGCTTTTGATAGTGCGGGTACCGCTGCTTTGATATGGAGAGCACTTCACTCAAGTAATAGACTGGACGTTGTATGCTTTGGGCGTGTCCCTCCTCCCTGCGTTCGACTACCAGTACGGTGCTTACCACCCTGTTAGTTGCGGAGACATATAGGTATAGGGCTCTCGTTCCCTTGGTGCGACGAGGATTGGAGGGCTTGTGAGGACTCGCTTGAGGTCCGTGAAGGCTGCTTCGGCTTCTGGCGTCCACTCGAATTTGTCTGCTTTCTTCATCAGTCGATAGAACGGGAGTGCTTTTTCGCCCAGTTTGCTGATGAATCGACTGAGTGCGCTGCCACTCGACCCGCTAATTTTTGCACGTCATGGAGCTTTGAAGGCCTTTGCATCGTCAAGATGGCCTGTATTTTCTCCGGGTCCGCCTCGATTCCTCGAGCCGAGACTAGATACCCAGGAGCTGCCCGGCTGGCACGCCGAACGTGCACTTCTTCGGGTTGAGCTTGATGTGGAAGCGTTTGAGGTTTGCGAACGTCTCTCGCAAGTCATCGAGTAGTGTGTTTTCCTCCCTTGTTGTGATGATGTCGTCTACATAGACCTGGACGTTTCGCCCAATTTGCTTCTTGAGGCAGTCTTGCATCATGCGCTGGTAGGTTGCGCCTGCGTTCTTGAGCCCAAAGGCATGTTGTGTAGCAGTAGACCCCGAGTGGGGTTATGAACGCCGTTTTCTCTTCATCCTCTTCCTTCATCCTTATCTGGTGGTAACCCGAGTAAGCATCCAGGAAGGACAAGCGAGCGCACCCGGCGGTGGAGTCGACGATCTGGTCGATTCGAGGTAGTGGAAAGTGATCCTTTGGACACATTTATTGAGTGCTGTGAAATCTACGCACATCCGAAGGATATCTGTGTGCTTCTTCTCTACGAGTACGGGGTTGGCCACCCATTGTGATTTCTTGATTTCTCTGATGAAACCTGCTGCGAGTAGTCTGTCGACTTCGGCTTCGACTGCGGTTCTTTTCGGGCCGGATATGCGGCGCATTGTTTGCTTGACTGGTTTAGCATCTGGAAATAATTGGAGAGAGTGCTCGGCGAATTCCCTGGGAATACCTGGCATGTCGGCTGGACACCACGCAAATATATCCCAGTTCTCACGGAGGAATTCGACGAGCGCGCTTTCCTATGCGATAGGCAGACTCGAAGAGACATTGACTGTCTTGGTCGGGTCAGTCGGGTGCACCTGATGCGACCTTGTGTCATTGGTGGCATTGAATGCTCTGTCGACTGCCACCTTCTTGTGCTCCGGCATAAGTGTTCGATCGTTGGAGACCGCTAGATCGGCGAGTGTTGCTTCCATGCCGAACATCTCAGAGATTTTGCTAAACTCTCGGTCGCAAGAGTCGGACTTTTGGAAGTTTCCTTGACTGTGATTACTCCTTTTGGTCCAGGCATTTCAGCTGGAGGTATGCATAGTGTGGACCGCCATGAATCGAGCGAACGTCGGGCGTCCAAGTATGGCGTGGTATTGTGACTTCCAGTCGACAACTTCGAACTCAATCGACTCTGTCCTGAAGTGGTTCTTGTCCCCGAACGTTACGTCGAGTTGTATGGTGCCTTCTGGGCTTATTGCTTTGCCTGGGACGATACCGTGAAAGGTATTTGAAGATCTTGGCAGGTTTTCGACTGACCTGTTCATTTTGCGGAGCGTATCTGCGAAGATGATGTTTATGCCGCTGCCACCATCCATGAAGACCTTGGACATGGCGTAGCCTCCAATTTGTGCGTCGAGTACCAGAGCAGAGTGCCCTGGACGAACGACCGATGGTGGGTGGTCCTCTCTGCTGAAGCTTATTGCAGTTTCGGATCCCTTCAAGAATTCAGTTACGGCAGGAGGTGACATGACCGCCATGTTTACTTGTCGAGTGCGAAGTTTTTGCTCCCTGTTGGAAGGGCGACCTTTCTGTATCATGTACATCTGCCCTTGGGGCGGAGGGTACTGAGGTTCGTCCACCCGAGGTACGTTGTATGGCACCCGCGATATTTCCGCCTGCGGCAGGCTGTGGTGGTGGAGGTGGTGCCATCAGACGGGCACATTGTTTGGCTGAGGCACAGGTGCAGGTGCGGGTGCGTGTGCGGCTGTTGCCTTTCTGAGTTGTACGTATTCAGACGCTAGTTGGTCGAATTCTCTGCAGTTTCTCATCGAGTGATTGGAGCGCAATTTTCCGTCTTCCCCTTGTACAGGTGGAATCTGCAATCAGCATCCATCTTTTCTTCGAATGATCGCTCGGATTGTGCGCCGGAGCGCGACTTGCGCCAGTCTTTCCTCTTGTAGCTGTCGCTGCGTTGGCCGCGGTCTCGACTGTCCCGGCGATCATCTCGACTGTCCCGTCGATCTTCTGACCGTCGGTCGCTTCTGTCTTGGTCGTTGCGGGGTGTGGAGAACCCAGCCGCCATGAATTCGGGTCTGTCGTCGTAGTGACGTTTTGAACGCTTGCGCCTTCGGTCGTCTCTGTATGAGTCTCTGCGGCTTCGACTGCCACTTTCATGATTGTCACGGGGTGAGGACCCGCGTGTGGTGCGCGCCATGTCTTCTCCGTCTGCCCACTCAGTCGCGATCTTCAAGAGGTTAGCCACAGAGGTTGGCTTTTGGCGACCAAGTGCTTCTTTGAAGTCCGCCTGGCGAGGCCCATGATGAAAGCATCCATGGCCATATCTTCTGAAATTACTCCAACTGAGTTGCGTATCTCAGTCCATCGTCTGATGTATGACCTCAACGTTTCGTCTGACCGTTGAACGCAAGCTCGCAGCTCTCGAACGTTTTTGGGCGCTCACATAGAGGCTCGAAGTTTTTGATGAAGTCTGTGCGGAAGTGATCCCACGAGTCGTATGTTGATGGAGGTAGAGCCTTGAGCCAGTCGCGGGCTGTGCCTTCGAGCATGAGTCGTATGTATTGCATGGCTGTGATGTTTGTGCCTCGCTGGCACGCGACAGCCAGCCTGTAGTCTTCCAGCCACCCTGAAGGTTCCTGTCGACCCGTGTACTTGGGCTGTTCAGATGTGAGTTTGAACCCTTTGGGCATCCGTGTCTCGCGGACGCGTCGAGTGAAGCACAGAGCTCCGTGTGGCTCAGGCTCTCGATCAGAGTATGAGTCGCTACTGTAAGATCTGCGTGATCTGCTCCTGGACCTGCGCCGACGTGAGCCGCTTCTTTCCTTCGAGTGGTGGCGGCGACCACTGCGATTATGCTCTTCACGACGCGTGTCAACTATGGCACGATCTCGACTCCCTCCTGGAGTTTTTGGGATTTGGCGTATGGCCTTCGCCGCTAAGGCGAGTGATTTGATCTGTTGGCGATGTAGTTTTGCATTGGGGTCATCAGCTGGAGGCTTGATTGCCTCTAGGTATGCTGCAGCGGTAAAGAGAGCACCCGCAGCTGTTTTGGGTACTGGCACTCCCTCCTCGTCGTATGTCATGAAAGAGTTGCCTAGTTGCGGGTGAGTGTGCCCTCTCATCTGGCGCGAGGTGTGACAGCCTTGATCTGGGTCTTGTGTCTGCTCGCCCGGTGGAGCTCAGGGAGAGCTGTCTTCTTCGCGCACTCGACAAGCTAGCTTGCTTTTTACGTTCTTCGAGTGTTGCTCTGATCTGCTGCAGTCGAAGTGATTCCTGCCAGTTGAAGTACTGGAAGGTCAACATCTCCTCCGTGTTGCGTCTGCTGGCATCATTGTGCACTCCTTGATGACTTTATCTGCTTTTGCTGCCATCTCAGCAGTAATTGTGAGATTTGTGACTCCATCCGGCATAGTAACGTGCACGGGAACTGTAGGCCTGCGACTGGCCGCAGCATCAGATGATTCTGCGGCGAAGGCAACGTAGACCTGCTGGGGTATCACCCGAGGGTATGTGTATGTGTTTTCGAGTCCCGTCATGGACTCGACGTCTCATCAGGCTCATGTCGGAGTCGATATGCCCATCGAGTGGTCCGTCTGGACGGATCTCGCTGTCGATGCCTTCATCGCCTATGCTCATCTCGGCGTCGGCGAAGTTGTTATGAATCTCGAAGTCGAGGTTGTTGTTGGTGCAGATCTCGGAGTCGACGTGGTTGTCGATATGAGTTTCGGGCTCGTCGAAGTCGCTGAGGGAGATCCCGCAGTCGAAACTATCCTCGAGTGGGAGATCGAGCTCGGGATCGTTTGTGCGGTATGCTGATTCGGCCTCCTCACCTTGGAGTTCTTCAATGAGCTCGTTGATCTCTCGAGTCGACATGGTTGTTGCAGACGAGCAAGCTTGGAGGATCGACGATGGTATGGACGCAGTTGATGGATCCGCAGTCGAAGGAGCCGCAACCGATGGAGCCTCGGGTGCGGAAGTCGCGAGTTGGCGTGGATCTGTCAAGTCCTGCACACCAAGCTTGTTGACGAAAAAATTGAACGAACCAACGGTTAAACCCAAACCTGACTCGAGATCGGAGAAGGTCTCCTGGAATTCTGGCGAGTGTGGCTCGAAATCCATCAGAGGATCTGATGTGCTTTTTGCAGGTGAAGCTGGCGTGCTGCCGTTTGTCGAGTGAGTCGGCGAGTTGCCGTGTGCCGCCCGAGTCGGCGAGTTCTGGTTTGTTGATGCAGCCGGCGAGTTGCCGTTTGTAGATCCGATCGGCGAGTCGCCGTTTTCCGATGGAACCGAAGAAACCGTGAGTCCAGCACTATTCTTTCCCACAGACGGCGCCAATTGACGAGGGGTTAACTCATCAAATCCCATGGTTAAGGACCTAGGGTTGAGATTATGGGGAGAGAACGTGGTAGTACTGGTAGTTTCGTCGGCTGACAAGCAGAGGCAAAGATTTACCCAGGTTCAGGCCCCTCGGGTGGAGGTAAAGACCCTACTTCCTGCTTGTCTGGTATTGATTGTGTGAGATTATGCGATTACAGGGGAGCTCCGGCGAGATGTCGATCTCGCTAGGGCTTTTGGTGGTTCGAGTATGGCTTGTCAGGATCGACGGCCCTCCCAGCCTTTATAAGAGGCTGGGTCTCGGGAGTCCGTAACCGACCCTGTTTACATGTAAGGAAAGTATAAACCGACTATGCCTATGTCTAATCTTGGAGGGTACTCCATCTTGTTGGGCCTTTCGTCATGGGCTTCATGTAGGCTCTTGATAGTTGGGCCTTAGTCGACACGTGCACCAGGTACCTCATGGTAGGGTACCCGAGATGTATATCCTTGTCAATTGTATAGCTATAGATCCAATCATAATATTTTGAAATCTTCATGAGGGTCTTATATAGGGCAATCAATACTTCCCACTTTGATAGTTCTAAAATTGGCAATTGTATTCACTCCAAATAATTTGTCCAGCTTCTTGGGAAAATAAACAGTATGCTCTTTGTCATTATCATTGAAGGTTACTTTTCCTTTGTTGCAATCAATAACAGCCCCTGCAGTGTTAAGAAAAGGTCTCCCAAGAATAATAGACATATTATCATCTTCAGGCATTTCAAGCACAACAAAATCAGTTAATATTAAACAATTATTAGCCACTTGAACAGGAACATCTTCACATATACCAACAGGAAGAGCAGTAGATTTATCAGCCATTTGTAAAGATATATCAGTGGTATCAATTTATCCAAATAAAGCCTCTTGTGAAGAGAAAAAGGCATGACACTTACTCCTGCCCCTAGATCACATAGAGCAGTTCTAACATAATTATTTTTGATAGAGCAAGGAATGGTTGGAATACGGGATCTCCAAGCTTCTTTGGAACCTTACCATTGAAAGAATAATTAGCAAGCATTGTAGAAATTTCTTCATTAGGAATCTTTCTTTTGTTAGAGACAATATCTTTCATATATTTCGAATAAGGAGGTAACTTAATAGCATCAGTCAAAGGAATTTGCAAAAGCAAAGGTTTCATCCAATCACAAAATTTATTATAATGTTCTTCTTCTTTAGATTTGTGTTTCTTATTAGGAAAAGGCATTTGCTTTTGCACCCAAGTCTCTCTTTCATTACCATGTTTCTTAGCAATAAAATCTTCCTTAGTATACTTTTTATTTTTAGAATGCTTTTCAGGTTCCTCTTCACTTTCCTCTTTATCAGAAGCATCATTCTTATCCTTATCATTGTTATGTTCATTACCACTTTCAGTTTCAGCATCAGAGATAGATATAATGTTCATTTTCTTTTATTGGTTCAGGAGATTCTTCAACATGTTTATGTTTCTTCTTCTTCTTTTCTTAGAAGGAGTACTAGTTTCATTAGCTAGTTGAGAATCTTGCTCAATTCTTTTAGGATGTCCTTCAGGATACAAAGGATCCTGAGTGGAAGCACCACCTCTAGTTGCTATACCAAAAGCATGTTTATCATTTTCTCTAGAGCATTAGCTAGCAAATCCCTTTGCACTTTAGTCAATTGTTCAATTTGAGTTTGAACCATATGAAAATGTTTAATAAGTATTTTAACATCATTAGCAGTTCTTTCCAAAATATTATGCAAATTACCAATAGCGTGAGAATTCTCTAACAGGCTATTGTGTATTCTCATATTGAAATTATCTTGCTTAATAATAAAATTATCAAATTCATCTAAGCATTGATCAGGAGGTTTAGAATAAGGGATGTCCCTTTCATCAAAGTGTTGGAGAGAGTGTACCTCAACCGTGGATGGGTGAAGAATTGGCTTACACAATTCTTCTATAGGTGGAAGATTTTTCACATCTTCAGATTTAATACCTTTCTCCTTAAGAGATTTCTTGGCTTCTCTCATTCCTTCATCATTTAGTTCATACATTCCTCTTTTCCTTGGTGTGGGTACGGAGTTGGTTCAGGCAGGGTCCAATCATCATGATTTTGGCTTATCTTAGCCATTAATTCCTCGGCTTCATCTGGAGTTCTTTTCCTGAAACACAGCCAGCACAACTATCCAGGTATGTCTAGATTCAACAGTTAGTCCATTATAGAATATATCAAGGAGTTCATTCTTAGCTAGTTGATGTCCAGGCCGAGCTCTAAGTAAAGAACAAAACCTTGCCCAAGATTCAGGCATTTTCTCTTCTTCTAATTGTT
>CAMZMU010000088.1:20117158-20237735 GCA_947311845.1 Poa pratensis
TGGTAATTAAGGTGCTCCTTTTAATAAAGCACCGGAGCAAAGCATTACTCTCCGTGAACACATGTGATCCTCAAGTCGCAGCCATCCCCCTCCGGTTATCCCAATTTCTGTCACTTTGGGGCCTCGGGTTCCGGACAATGACGTGTGTAAACAACTTGCAGATATGATCCAAAACAATAATTATTCTCATGATACAATAACATGTTCAGATCTGAAATCATGGCACTCGGGCCCTAAGTGTCAAGCATTACGCATAACAAGTTGCAACAATGACATAAAGTACTGATAATGGATACTAGGCACCATGCCCTAACAATCTTACATCTATTACATGAATAATCTCATCCAATCCCTACCATCCCCTTCAGCCTACAGCAGGAAATTACTCACACATGGATGGGGGAGTCATGGATGGTTGATGGAGAGGCGGCGGTGATGATGATGGCGATGATCTCCTCCAATTCCCCGTCCCGGCAGGGTGCCAGAACGGAGTTTCGATCCCCGAACTAGGGTTTTCGGTGGCGGCGGAGCTCTGGAGGGTTTCTGGAAAAAGCGTCGATCCCCCCGACGTTTTTAGGTCAGAGGCATTAAGTAGTCCAAAGGGGAGCGTCGGGGGCCACGCGAGGCGACGACACACGGCCTCGGCGCGGCCCCACCTCTGCCGCGCCGAGGGTGTGTGTGGGGCCCTCGTGCTCCGTCTCCGCTTCGTCTTCTGGCTCCGTGGGTCTTCTGGAAAAATAGGACTTCTGTAATTTTCGGGAATTTTCCCGAAACTTTGACTTTCTGCACAAAAACAAGACACCAGGGCAATTCTGCTGAAAACAGCGTTAGTCCGTGTTAGTTGCATTCAAATCACACAAATTAGAGGTAGAACAACAACAAAAGTGTTAGAAAAGTAGATACGTTTTGGACGTATCAGTGCTCCATCCACACAAGGCACAATGGCTGATTCAGTTGCTTGTGTCGTCTTTTTCCTCTTCTTTGATGGTTCTCTATATAAGCAATAAGAAAAACTGTCAACATGTATACTTGGTTACAAAATAAACAATACAACAAAGAGTAAACCTATATTATTACCTCACTGCCATCATTGCAGCAATGTCTTCTGGGTTACCTTTTTTACAACTTTATCAGGGGTAAAACCGACTTTTCACATTCATATTTAACACCGTTAGTGCTTAAAATGTACTAGAGTGTCAATATATAGGAAAGAAATGAAGTTTACATGTCAAATTGGGAAGAAAAAATTTAGAAGTGTCAAATAGGGAAGGCATATTTAAGCCGGTGTCAAATAAGGAATTCTCTCATGGATGAATTCCATGCGGAACCACAATTTCAACGTGGAAATGGGTGCCCTGTACCAACATATATTTTCACCGCCACCATTGCATAAACAAATCAATTTCTACGAGAGTTCTATAGCTGCTGGGATGGACTGCATGAACCAACATTATTACGCACACGCAATTCGTACCAAAATCAAAAGTAATGTGCTGCATAGATGAGAGCAAATTGTACATCTCAGATTCTTGTCACCTAAAGACACGACTATAACACGCAAGGAAATTGATTTGTTGGGTCTTTAGCTGCTTCGTGGATATTCCCCGTGAAATGCAACTTTCTCTTCTGGCTCACCCATTGAATTCGGAGATGCCCCTTCTCGACGCTTTGGGTTCAACTGTTTGGCATGGGCTAGCATGGGTTTTGTTTGGCGTCGTCTTCGACGAGGATCCCTTCGGTGTTTGTGGAAGATGAAGTCGAGTAGCTGGCTCATGGTGGAGTGATGACGATGATACTCGCTGAAATCTCGACCAATGGTTTTTCTTCTCCACGGTGCATTTGGTGGCCAGACTGGCCGGGTGTATAATGTGGTTTGCGTAATGTGGTCGTGTTTCATGACAAAATTGGTGTTTTTTAGGGTTTGGCTAGTTCCCAGCAATGAATTCTCTTCAACGTTTTAAAATAAAAGGAGGCAAAATCATCCACTTTGTTCATAAAATATGCAAGGAACATAGAGACAACGGTCCATGATCGCTTCTTTGTCAATTTTAGCCCGATAGTAGCGAGTGGAGATTTGGTGCTCTCAAGCCTCAGTGATCTTTTTTTCTTTCAAAAAAAATCAAAAATCACGTACTTTCTAAATGATATATCTTACAAACGTGCAAAATTTTCAATGCAAAAACACTTTACCTTTTCGAGTTACGCAAAAATGATAAATGTACATATCTAAATATAATAAATATAGTGAAGTGTAGTTTCGAATTTCCGATGTTTGTTATTTTTGTGACTCAAAACGTATTGTATTTTGTATCAAGATTTTGCACGCTTACATGATTTACCATTAAGAATATGCATGACTTATTTCATTTTTTAAAAACACTTTTAATTATATTTTTTGATTTTCGAAAGAACCATGGGAGCTAATTTGTGCCCATACTCAGAGGCAGCGCAGTGCTACAGAATCAAAAATCAAACCATCCTGGAAAACAAGAACAGCTACAGGTGGCTCATCCAAGAAACGCATGGAGCTCGAGTTTGCTGGACTGCTGGGGAGTACCGTGCTCCTGCAACCAAAGTATGGCTTCTCTGTCTCTGCGGATGGGACCCACTGCTCAAAGTACGAACCCTTGATCCGGACCCACAGGTGGGCCCGGGGTATTTGGGTGACACTATTCACACCGAAATTTCTCTTTTTTGCCTCTCTAAGTATAAGTCGAATTTGAAGCTGCCAATTTTTGACGTTGCATATGTAACATAGATACGTGTTGTCTATTTTTTTCGGAATTTTTCGACATGTTTTGAATTTTCAAAAAAATGGATCTCACCTAGGGTGAGATCCTACCCAAGTCTACCCATCGTTTCTTCGGGCTATATCCACCCGGGGAGGGAGCAAAACTTTTCACACAGGGGCGCGCTCATACCCGGTGGAAAAGCCTGCGCGCAGGTACGCGTGGCCCCCTGTCCGGGAGGTGACGGGGAAGGGTGACCGGGGATTCCGGGATTCGTGGGCGTAGTGGCCGCTTCATTGATGGGTAGACTTGGGTAGGATCTCACCCTAGGTGAGATCCATTTTTTTGAAAATTCAAAACATGTCGAAAATTCCGAAAAAAATAGACAACACGTATCTATGTTACATATGCAACGTCAAAAATTGGCAGCTTCAAATTCGACTTATACTTAGAGAGGCAAAAAAGAGAAATTTCGGTGTGAATAGTGTCACTCAAATCTGACACTATTCACAGTGTAGTTTCTCTTTTTTGCCTCTCTAACTGTAGGTCGAGTTTTGAGCTGCCAATTTTTGGAGGTGTACGAGTCGACTGTAAGTATGTTGTCTATTTTTTTCAGATTTTTTTACAGTTTAAAAAAATAATTAAAAAAGTTGATCCTACGATCTCACCTAAGGGTGAGATCCTACCAAGTCTGTGGAGATGCTGCCACGCGTGCTGTACCATCGCGGCTCTGACACGTGGACCCCATCCATGTGGGGATGGCGTGAGGGAGAATGGGCATCGTCCGTCCAAATCGTACGGCCGCGTCAGGGTCAGGGATGAGGGAGCAAGAAAGCCCTGACCGTCCGACGTGGCGACCCCGAGCGGCGGTGACTGGTCCCCACCAATAGGACGACCCCACGTGTCAGCGTGACGCGTCAGTGAAACTGGGTAGGCCGCTCTCCCTGCCAATAATTAAAGACTTGCGCTGCTCTGAGAAAAAAACAAGACCCGACTCGACTCTCCTTTCTTTTCCCCACGAGAAAAAAACCAAGCGAAAGCTCTTCGTCTTTCAGGCGCAACAGAGGGGGAGCAGAGCAGAGCAGGAGAGAGAGAGAGGCAGAGGAGACCAAGGCGCAGAGGGGAAGGGAGCGCGACCGACCGAGCCGGCAGCCCCCGCGCCGCCGATCAGACCCGCCGTGAGTACTCCGCCCGCTCCCCGTCCCCGATCGCGACCCCCGCTCGACGCTTCAGTTCGGCAGGCTAGGGCTTCGGGCCGCCGCAATGTGGGGTTTTCGGTACGGGCTTCCCGGGCCGAATCGGCGCCGTATTCCGGTCTATTTTGGTCCCTTCCGAGCGCCGCCGGGGTCAGTGTCTCGGAAGCGCGTGCGGTGGGGGATTTTTTAGGGCTTTTGGGGTTTGGCCAAGGTTTTTGGTTTGAATTTTGGGGGTGATTTTGCGGCGGTTTGGTGAGCGCGACCGCTGGGAGCGGCGGATTGTTGCGATTGCTCGCAGGGATTTCGATCGCGGCGGAATGTGCCATATGTGCGCGGCGGTTTTGGGCGGTTATTTGATCAGTTTGGGGATACTGTCGGGGTTCGCTTATACTGGAAAATAATGCTGCGCGTTTAGGTGTTCTGAAGTTAATCTCGCACGGATTTGCTTTACCCGCAGTTTAATTTTGCTGAGAAAATTTACTTCAAGTTTGTTGGACTTGGGGGGCTATCTGGGGTTGGGGTTTTAGGGGAATGATCAATGATGAGTCTGTACGGTTCCCATTTATCTAGGGTTTTGATGCGGAATGATAGCGACTTGCTTAAACTCATGTTTTGATGGGTCCTATTATTAATGTTCGGACCTGCATTGTTGTGTGGTTAAGACGCCTTTAGACTTTAGACTAAGTCTGATTTAAGTGTGGTTTGCCTGCATGCACCTCTAGGAGCCTGGGATTTGCATGTAGACCCCTAATTATTGTCATTAGATTAGCTTGACCAAGAGTTTGTCAGGACAACTTGTCGGTGATGGGAAGTTAAAAAATCTTATGAATTGTAGAGGGCAGTGGTAAGTAATTTGCAACCTCTTGGTTGGATTCTCCTTGCCAACACATGTGGAGCAAACTTGGTTTCAAGATGCATGATGATTATGTAGCTTGATTCATCTTCTTTGTGCCCAGAGTTTACACAAAGCAACCAGGAGCGTATGCTACTCTTGGCAATGATTTCGTCAATTGTTATTTTCCTCAGTCAACCGGAACAGGGATATCTTAGTGTAATCTTGATACTCTGGATTTTTGTCTACTCAATAAGATGTATACCTCGTAACATTCTGATGTATATATCACATTAGTTTAATTGTTAATGAAGTTCTTTTTCCCTATTTCAGTTATCCTATTGCCGTACATATTGGCTCGAGATACCATGAGTACCCAAGCTAAAGACAAATGTCCACTTTGCATGGAGACGATGGATTTGACAGATAAACATCTGAAGCCTTGTAAATGTGGATACGAGGTAAAAAGTCCAGTGCTTGGCTTGAGAATCATGTTTGAGGGTTTGACTTCATCTGATTATAATGTGCTACTTCCTTTTTTCTGATCTCATGGTATATCTTGGGTCTATGAAATGCCTTCGAACCACTAAAGACATCAGTTCTTGTCTTCTTGATCTTAACTGCCATCTCCTTGAAGATTATGTTGTTTATATATATGTATCATTGTGAAATTGAGCAAAAGTATATGTGATGCCATCTCTGGCAAGTGTCTTAAGGATTGCTTTTAATGAAAGGCCAATAGAATACAGTATGTGTCCCATAGTAACTTTTTTGCTACAGTTTGTTTTACAAATTTAATATCAGTACTAGTAATATGAGTATCAACTAAATCATTCAAAGTTTTTTCCAGTCCGTTTAAGCTAACAGGACTAGTAGTTTGGTACCTTAACCCCCCAAACCTGTGTCCTTACTAAGTGCCAAGAGATGAATACTGCAAGCAACATCTAATATATGAGCTGCGTCTGTTCTTTGCTGCCAGCTAATGTTATTATAAAAGATTTCACGTAGGTAGTTTCTCTATTACTTCTGTGAATTAAATGCTTGTTCTGCCGCATTTATTTCTTGTACTTCTTATATTGTTGCTCATTTCATACAGTAGGCACATGGTTAACAATTCAAATGGTGCCTTTTCTTTTGGAATCGTGTATCAATTAAATCAGTATCGGTATATTTATAATCTATATTTTGGTAGATATGTCTTTGGTGCTGGCATCATATAATGGAGATGGACCAGAAGGATGAATGTGGTGGGAGGTGCCCTGGATGCCGTTCTATCTACAACAAGGATAGGATTTTGGAGACGAGCACCAGCAACAAAATGCATGTGTTTTATGACTTCGTTGCTAAAATTCCTTGTTATCGCATTCATTAAGTTCCCTTCTGTTTTCCCTATTTGTCCATTTTTTATTTCTTATAAGATTCTAATTTAGCATACCTTTTATCCAATTAATTTTAACTATTGTGTGACTTAGTGTTTTGTTTTACACTTGCAGATTAAAGGAACTTTGTGCTGACAAATCAAACTTGCAACAAGAACAAGCGAAGCTTCAAAAGCAGAAGTCAGTGAAGAATCAGTTGAGAGTTGTAGAAGAACCAATAGATCCAAATAATGTCCGTGTGATTCAGAGGAAGCTTGTGTATATTATTGGGATGCCTTCTGAGTTTGCCAATGAGAAGGTAAATTTTATTTAGTGTAAATCATCATCGTTTAGTACCTTAACTTATACTAGACTGTTGTTGTAATGCATATGAAAAATATAATTGTTCATTGTTCACGCAGGTGCTAAGGCAAAAGAGTTTTCTTGGACAATATGGGAAAATAGAAAACATCATTATCGACAATATTGGAGCTAACCAACAGCTTCCTGACTCTGGCCGTGTGTAAGTTTCTTGGTTGAATAGAAGTTTCAAACGAAAAAGATATCCCTTTAGCACTGAGGGAGTGGGAACTAGTCAAACAACAATCACTCGATGAATAGGTAGCATTCTTGGCCATGGGGTCATATCTAGACAGATATCAACCAGTAAAAGCCACAGACACATTTCAGAAAAGGCAAAGAGTGCGTGAAATATTCAACTTCATATGGTGTAACCCGTCTCTGACCTCTTAGTAACATAGGCAATCCATCCTTATTCATGCCACCAAAATATGATCTAACATTAGATATGTAGCTCTGGCCACTCTATATTAACGGTGACTCTGACACGATAAATAGCACCGACATACCCCCACCACCCAAGTAATCAAGTGCAATGGCTTCTGTTATATTTCAGTCCATATGTTTATTTTCAGCTCTTCAGATGTGTTTTTATCTTTATGTCAATCGATATGTTGTTTTGGCTTTCGTGTAATTCTCTTCTTGTCTCTCTACAGGTATGTCACATATTCGAGAGAAGAGGAAGCTGTATTGTGCATAGAGTCGGTTAATGGTTACATCTTGAACGGCAGACTTTTAAAGTAACATTACCTTAAAATACTAAATACTTGGTTAAACACCACCTACCTTGTGTTTTATGCAGTTTATGCCTTACCTTTTTATATGTTGATCATGTAGAGCAACCTTTGGTGTTACGAGATATTGTCATATATGGCTAAGCAATAAGGTGTGTGTTACATATTAAACCACTAACTTCACTCGCCTGCAACTATTGACTTATTCTTTTTCTATTAAAACATAACTGTTTCTTACCTCAGGTTTGCCAAAAGACTAACTGTTCATATGTGCACCATAAAGCCCTACCAGAAGATATTTGTACCAAAGATGATGTTGGTGTGTTTTGTGTAAGGTATAATTTGCTACTACCCATAAATGCGCATCTAGAATTTAACTTAGCATTTGTCAATCTTGCTTTCTTGTTGACATGTTCAGTACTGAACCGTCCGTGTGACTAAATAAATCAACATTCATTCATTGTGTATCTGATGATGCTGTTTTACATGATGCCTGATATTTTTAATTGGAAATGCAAACCTATGCTTGAAACTTATGGATCGTATTCAAATTCCAGTTAAAAAGCCATTCATAGTGATGAGTAGATGTTGCCCATGGTATGATAAGCTTGCTTGTGTTCTGATGACGAGTTCTATGAACTACATTTGCCATCTTGAACTTCATGCAAAAAAAAAAACTTCCGCAAGGCAAACGTGCTCCAAGACCAATATGCTTCTTTGCTCTCAAAATAAGCAGATGCTCTGATTAATCTGAAGTTAGATTATTGAGAACTCAACAGTTGTTCTGAGCTGCTTCTGGTTGTAATCTGTCCTACCTTTCTTTTCCTGTCTTCTCACATACAGTTCATATGTTCTGTTGCCTTGTATAATTCTTCCATGTTACCATGTGGCTTTTGTACTACCTCGTTATCAGCTCTCGTAATTAGTTGCAGCACATTTTGAATCATATGGCCCATTATCCAGATTAGTCAAGCTGTTTCTTGGTTACCCATTCTTGGTTGCTCCTGTCTATGCTTTATCAGCAGTCACTGCGAGCACATATATTGCAAGAAACTTTCGCGTATGAATCATTAATATCTTACCCATTTTTTCTGCCTTCTCTCAAGCTTTAGACTTCCACATCCACTTTTACTTTAGCCATAGTTATAATACTCCCTCCATTCCTAAATATAAGACGTTCTGGCAGTTAAAATTGAACTGCTAGGACGTCTTGTATTTAGGAACAGAGGGAGTACTCATTAACATTTTTGTAGTCAAAGAAAATTTATAGCTAACTTACATTCCATAAATTTGAGATATTATCAGATGCACGAATCTCAAAATTTTCTTTTCTTTTCTGAGATAAGGCTTCAGCATTTGTTGGGAATGAATATGAATGGTCCCCAACAGCGTTCAGGAAGTACTTTACCTTCACCAGGTGGCTGCAATTCAAGAACTACCAATTGTACCGGGAACTCCAAAGATAAAGTAAGAACCTGACTTTTTCTGAAAGAATGTTCTATGGAGATATGCTTGTCAATGCCATTATTTGTATTTATCTGTAATGGAAAAGTCCGGCTTGGTATGTGTTAATGTTGTACATCATTGTACTGATCGTGTTTCTTGCATCTGAAGATTTGCATCAATGATGGAGTGGTATCCAGAGCTGGAAATAAGAATCCTAGTACACCGACAGCAGCAATTCTACGGTAATTTTTTTTGTTTGCTGGCTCCTGATCGCTGCTCCTGCTGTTTAATAACACAAACTGATGGTCATCATCCCATCCGTTGACAGTGATTCAGTTGATCCCTCTGGCAAGCTGCCATCCATTGTAAATGCAGCTCTTCATCAGCTGAATAACCATGAGAGCATACTTAGTCAACAAACCAAGGTTGCCTCTAAGTCTGAAGAATTACCACCGCTTGGACCAAAGGATCGACTCGATGAGCAGTTGAGTTCCAGTGATGATAAATCCCAAGCATCTGCACATTTGGGAAATGAAAGTTCAGATTCGAAGCAAATGACCTCAGCAGTAAATGGAACAGTTGAAACTTCATGGAGAAAACCACAATACGCTAACATAGTTTCACAAGGATCTAGCGGACCAAGTCGTCGCTTTACTGTACTTACCAGGGAGTTGACATCTACTGGTACAAGGTCTAAAGCCACGGGACAAGAAGGTATTTGGATTTCTAAGAAACTTGCTATGCTAAAAGATGAACACAGTAAGGTAGTTTCCCAGACACCAGAGGAACCACCCCACAGATTAACTAACAAGCTGCCCTCGGCAGTTCTTAAGTCTCATGCTGGAGCAGAGGAAAAGAATGCATGCTCACATATCAAAGATACTCCAGTCCAAGGAAAAGACATGCAGCTTTCTGTGAATACTGCATCATCCAGTGCAACTGCATTGCAGAGTATCAGTCCTACCATGCTCAGTAATCTTTCAACTTCCGATGCCGTGACACAGACATCAGTTGGGACATATAAGCTTTCAAATTCACACAGAAACTTGGCATCTGAGAGTAAACCTCAGATCTCATATCAACAAAAGGCATCTGTTGCAGATAAAGATGTTGCAAGTGTAAGTGACTGCCCTAGCATTCTAAGTAATCAAGTTGTGCACAGTGAGGGCAAACATCAAACTTCAGCACAAGTAGCGGACCACAGCTCGTGCACTCGGAAAATGACTCTGTCAGGAGACCAGGCTTCATCTGAACAGTCAGCGAGCATTCGGTTACCAAGACCAGTCAGTGCCCTATCTTGCACTGATGTATTGGCCAAGGATAGCAAGGAAATAAAAAGACTAGTTTGTCCTCCTGGATTTAAGGTGCTTCACCAGTCTTCTGATTTGGGCAATTCTGCATCAGTGAGCTCCTCAACTTGCTCTGCACTATGCTCTACATCTGATACCCCGGTACAAGAGTCATGCTCTATTACAGACCAACCAGACATAATTAGCTGGGTCTCGGAGTGCCTTGAAGATGGTGGTGATACCAGACAAAGCAATAGTGTGAGCATACCTTCCACACTCAGTTCCACTGATACCATCTGCAGACCCACACAGCTTCCTGGCCCCAGTTTTGGTGCATCAAATCACTGTCCATTACCGCCCTACCCTGGTGGCATGTTGCAGTGCATGAGTGGGGATCAAAACCCCATGATATGCTGCTGCACTTTTCCGTCCGTAAGCAGTGCACCAAATCAGAAGCCTGAATATTGGAATGGAGGTGCCAGTAGCTACATGGCCCCTGGTGGGTATAATACGTTCTACCAAAACACGGCATCAGGCATGAGAACTGGTATGGTAGGCACATTGCTCCAACAGTCGTCGCCACCAGGCCTTCACAATGGAAGCGCAGATTCATCAGGCTTGAATAGTGCACAGGTTGGCCGTCCATACTCAATGTACTCCCTGTTCTGATTACAGCACGCCGTGCAACCTTAACAATACAGAGTACGAAGTGACATGCATACATGCTAACCTAGCTGGCAAAATTGTGGATGGTGGCGACATGGGTGTCGAAAATGCTGCATAGTGTTCGTGCCGAAGCTTGTAAAGATTGGACATGGAACTTCATGTAAACGATTGTGTTGGATGACCCTTGGTATTGTAGTCGTGTAGTACTACCATGTTCTCCTGCTGTTCTGTGATGCCCAGTGAGTGACTTGGTCTTTGTCATCCTCGGTATCTTTGTCCGTTCGATATGATACAGACATAGCAGAATGCGAGGACGCTATGTCATGATCTACCATCATATTATCCAACTTAGTAGCTCGTCAGTCGTGCCATGATCTTTTTTTTCTTTGGAATCCTGGATCACCAAAAGCAACGCCAGGCCATCTATATCTCTTTGCTCCTTTGTGCAAGCTTTTTTATCACAACATGATTCTTATGACCGATCAATGATGGTGATCCTGTGGACTGGTGGAATTTATTCCTCCCAAGCAGAGGCTGTGAGCCGTTCCTTTCACGATAGCAAAGCACCAATTTTGCTGCTGCAAACTCTTTGATAACGGGAAAGTAAAGCAATGCTAGTAATAATCTTTTCAACAATCTTGTAGTGTTGAATGCCTTTTAGATTCTCTCTTTGGTCAACCAGGCTAGTGACTCGAATGATCATTGATCATGACTCTTACTGTAGCAGCTTAGTTGCTTGCAAAACAAGAGCAAACAGTTGCCGACTATTCCTTCATTGCACTGAATCATGAGCCTCCCTCAAGCGACAAAATGTACAAGTACCAGATCAATAGTACTAGTCTCCCATTGATGTCTAGTACCAAAGTGGTTTGGGATTTGGTACCACATCAAGTGCAATCACTTCATCATTTAGTCGCCGAATCTACAGGAAATGTACGACGCCCATGTCTCGTCGGCAGCTTACTACTCTTGCCGAAAATTCCAGAGTGCCGAAGTCTTGCACTGTATCGAGACCGTCCTGTATCCTCGTCAATGTGCCATGATGTGTAGACCGGGGACTTCAATGCAGATCTTAAAATTTTGGGTTACATATGGCCACATTGCTTCCAGTTCAAACAAACAGCTCCGCGAATTGTTTTACAAAACAAGTTCAACGAACACACACACACACATGAACATCAACTTTTAAATTTTTTTACAGCACCTTTCTGCTTCGGTTGGCCCCCACCTACCAATCTGCGTTTACTGGTTCGGGAAACGGAAAGCTTGTGGAGCGCTTCTCTCTTCTAGTCTTCTTGCGTGCGTGCCTTGCATGATGCATGGGGCGGAGATTAGAGACTTCACACTCCGTTGTGCACCCGGGAGCATGTGCTCCCGGTTTTTTTAAAAAATATAGAAAATTAAAAACTTATCAAAATATTCCGAAAAAATCATGCACGTACCTGAGCATGTCACGCACCATCGTGTAAATTTACGCGACGAAACGACATCGTGGCCGTCCTGTACAAAAATGACAAATCACAGATCTGAAAATTCAAAATTTTGGATGCTATTTTCTGTCAGAATTTTGTCATTTTTGCACAGGGCGGTCGCGATGTCGTTTCGTCGCCAAATTTGACACGATGGTGTGTGACATGCTCAGGTACGTGCATGATTTTTTTCGGAATATTTTGATAAGTTTTCAATTTTCTATATTGTTTCGAAAAAACCGGGAGCACATGCTCCCGGGTGCACTTTGGAGTTTCCGCTTCACACTCAAAGTTGTTGCCTTCTTTTCCTTCAAAGTTGCATCTCTGTTTGCTTTGTGCACTTTTATTTTTAACTACGGAGTACTATACTGGATGGTGGAGTCGTCTCGTTTCACGCGTTTTTAACTGTTGAATGAATGGTAAGAAAATATATTTCTAAGTGATTAAACAGAAGCAAATAATAGGTCAACAAATTTGTTGTAACCAACATCCAGTTTACCTCCGCGGACAATGTGCGTTCGGTTCGTAAGATGATTATTAGCGCGAGGGACGCACCGAAAGAGCGATGACTCGATCCACCTTGACCACTTCAAACTTCGGACACTAGTTCCTGAGCTCTTCGGCAAAGACAGTATGCAAGTCTAGTAACCCAACTTTATTGAACGGAGAAAACTTTGAGCCGATCTTCTATAGTATTATATTTCTAGAGCTGGATTACACCAAACTGATAGTAAGTATATTATCTTTTCATTCGAAAGATATTCTATTGTGACTTTGCCTAATTAGTGGTGTTATCCTGCACTGTACTCATAATGCTGGATGTGTTATAGTATGGTTTCGATGGATTTTTTTTTTTTTGCTCAAGGTGGTCGATATCCACCGCTCGAATAGATAGAATAGAATTGACCAGTTTATAAGGGAAACTGGGTCCAAAAACCATACAAACTGTACAAAGAATCACACAGACGAACCGACCCGCCGCCCACACGACACAAGTCGACCAAACGCCACAAAACACACGTTCCGGGGCCGCCGCCCCGGCGTAGCAACCAGATCGACTTTCGCATTGTCCGAAAGTGATCCAGTCATGGTCGACGAACCCTCTGCCCGCCCAGTATTCATCCAGGTCGGCACCAAAACCAACCTGTTCCGAGGCCGCCGCCCCGGCGTAGCAACCAAATCGACCTTCGCATTGCCCGAAGGCGATCCAGTCGGGTCGACGAACCCTCTGCCCACGCAGTCTCCATCCAGGTCACCACCCAGACCCACGTTAAACAACGGCTCTGCCTCATAGAACCGTCGTAGCGTGGGAGACCGAGGTCGCCGCCTCGACGTCCACCACCGTCCGGAGCCGCCGCCCCGGCATCCACCACCCCCACAGCAACTCCGTCCTGCTAGGCCTTCGCGAAACCGTTGCACCGGGAGGGTCAACAACTCCAAGGCGGTGCCTTCAAGAAGGAAGCGACGCGTCCGTCGCCGTCGCCCGCTCCCACGAAGCTTAGGCTTTCACCCGGAACTGTTGAAACCTCTCCCGTCGGATGGACTCGAAGCTCCACGAACGACGCAATCAAGAAGGAAACGACTCCCGGGGCGCCGCCGTCGCCGGCCCCGACGGAGTCAGGGCAAGGCTTTCGCCCCGGAGCTCGATCCGTCCGCGAAGCGCGGGGAGCAGCAAGCGTAGTCAGATATCCTTGTTGCCGACGATCACCTCCGCGTCCGCTTCCTGCCGACGCCCCGCACCTCCGCCTCTGCTCCCTGCCGACGCCCCTGACGCCACTCCGGTGCCTCCGCCTTCGCCCGCACGAAGCAAACGAACCGCACCCGCCCGCCAAAGTCCGGGCCCGACGGGCCCAGATCGGGCCCGCCAAGCCTATCAGGCGAGCCACTTCTCCAGCGACGGCGCCGCAGTCTCCCCGCACCGCCGCCTGCAGCCTGCACCGGCCGCCGCCTTCACCCGAGCCCGCCGGCTCGACATCCTCCGCCCAGACCGGCGCCGCCCCCACGGGCCCGTCAACCTCCAACCGAGAGAAGAGGACCGCCCCCTCCAACCACGTTTTGGCAGCGGAGGGGTGCCGCCACCGCCGCGGCCGAGGCTGGCGACGGCAGCGGCAGAGATGGCTCGGGCGGGAGGGGGCTGGCAGCGCCGCCCTGTGTCGCCCCTAGCGCCGCCCGGGGGGCGACACGAGGGGAGCGGGTGTGCTTTTCGATGGATTAATGCAATTGTACAGTCTGAAATTCTCATGATAAGCCTCTGTTAAGGGTCAAACAAGCTCACATTCTTGCCAGGAAACACCAAACAATTAACAACTCAAAGACTGCCAGTCTCGAGCCGTGTTTGGTCAGCGTCCGGTAGCAGCCACATATTCGGCGTGTCGGACTTTTCACCAGAACGGCGGAACATATATTTTCATTAGTGAACCATTCACACCAAACTTTTGTCAAAGTTGTGGCGTCATGAACCGACCCGGACAGATCCGAAAACAAAACCATTACTTCCTCCAAACTTCATAAATTCATGTGAATCGAGATTTTAATACAGTAGTAATTTCCAGCGCATGACTGAGGACTCTGACTACGAGTCCACGATTGTCAGTCAGAACATGAAATAGTTAACCAAATTTGGGGTCACACTGACACGATTTCACATAGTCAATCTATGAAGTTGTTAACGCAATATGGATTTTTTTTTGAAAGTGTCACAGCGCGGATCCTAACGTTTTTGGACAAACATTGTATTGTAATAATTTCATCGAAATGCAGATTGCTAAAAACATCTCTGATACCAAATGTGAGCCAAAACTTTAATGTATAGAATCTTCACAACACTTAGATTCAACAAACATGAGACTTTCATAAAATGCCATGAACATACCTTGTTATAAGTTGGCACCGGACATGATGTCTTTCTTCTTCTCTCTTCCTCTAACTATTAGTGTTCTTCTAGTGGATGAAGAACTAGCACTTCCGGTGTATACTTGATTCTCTACCGAAACAAGGCTTCCGCTCATAATGCGGCGGTGCCGCCGGAGAAAAGTGGGAATTAAAACCCAGACTCTAATCTATTATTTCTAGCAACCATCCTACTATAACCTTTAATTAAATCATTCTATATTTCATTGGCCACTTAAATATTCTTGCAGAGAGTACCAGTGGCGGAGCTATGCATATGTCAGGGGGGCCACTGCCCCCCTCCCCCCCCCCCCCCCCCCCCCCCCCCACCCCCACCCCCCACATTTTACATCATTGCTGAAAATTCATTTTCATAAGATGTAGGAGTTAATATTTTAGCCTTTTGCCCCCTAGACAATGAAATTTTGTGTTTTGCCCATCATAAACTGGTCCATGGAATAGCTGCAACTTTGGTTGCATGGATTTTATTAAGAGATTCAATTATCAAGGAGTTGTCTATTAAAAAGTTATTGATTATTCGTGCAAAAAACATCAGTTCATCTCCGGTATTATTAGGGTATGAGATCTCTTTGATATTTTATTGTTTTTGTCCAATATGAACCAATGTCTTTGCTCAAGGTTTTTTGTAATGTTTTAGGCACATGGAAAAATCATATAAGTAAGGGTATGTTGATGAAGTATTTTTCTTTAGTTCGGATTCATAGATTAAATAATATTAAGCGCTGCCCTATAATTGTTCATTTTTTTTTAAACACGGCAGGAGTTCTGCCTTTTCAATTATTTAGAAGGAGCAAAAGGCCGAAGCCTGAAAGGAAAAACAAGCAAGGACGGTCTAAAAACTAGCGAACACAAGGCAACTACATAAAAAAAACTACGACACTAGATTGGCGAAGGATTTCGCCCCTGCCCTCCACCACGCTTGTCCTTCCTTTTTAATTCTGTTGATCAGCTCCTTTGGCATGGATGCCTTGTTGTTGAACACTCTGGCATTCTACTCCTTCCAAATCTCCATCAAACCAACATGATCACGGAGCGGAGTCCTTTTTGTGGCGTACCTGGGCTGACGTGGGTGTACCCTTCGGGTGCCCCACCATGAGGGTACCTGGTGCACGTACAAGCTAGGGCCCGAAGGCGGGCTTGTCAGCAATCCACGATCCAGACCCACGAAGGGGGCCCAAGAGGACGACGTGCGCCCCAAGACAAGTAGAGCCTTAGTCGGTTTAAACTTATCTTACCTGTAAACCTAGTCGGTTGCGAATCCCTGAGACCCAGCCTCCTACATAAAGGCTGGGAGGGGCGCTGATCTAGGTTACGCCATACTCAGACCACCAGAACCCTAACGAGATCGCTTCTCGTCGAGACACCATTGTAGCTCCTTTTGCACACCTCATATATCAATACCAAACAAGGAGGAAGTAGGGTGTTACCCTCCGGGGGCCTGAACCTGGGTAAAACCTTACTTGTCAGCAGACGATACTACCGACGCTACCGTATCTCTCCCCCTAATCTCAACCCTAGGTACCGAACCATGGGATTTGATGTGTTAACACCACGTCAATTGGCGCCGTCTGTGGGAAGTCCTAGCGTCGGATCCACGGTGTCGGCGGCTCCACCAGCAAACGGCAACTCGCCGACCCCGTCGATCATCAAGTCGATGTACTTCGGCTCCTTCGGCTTCGATCCGCACTCGCCAGTCACTCGCCTGGCGTTCGCGGACCTCCACTCAGGTGCGGATCTGAGTTTTGGTACCTTCGACTTCCATGTTAGTCGTTGGGGAACGCATAACTTGACAGATCCGCGTCAACTCGTGGCGATCTCACCCGCATCTCCG
This sequence comes from Poa pratensis, assembly GCA_947311845.1. NCBI lineage: Eukaryota > Viridiplantae > Streptophyta > Magnoliopsida > Poales > Poaceae > Poa > Poa pratensis. Next base: position 20,133,979 of record CAMZMU010000088.1, read on the forward strand.
TCGACCGCATCCGCACCGACCGCGGCTGAGTCGGTGACATCTCTTTCGTTCGCGCCATCTTCGGGTGTGCCTTCATCACCCGCGACTACATCGACCACAAATTTCCCACCATCTTCGGTCACGAGAGCCGCGTCTTCGTCGACTGCTACACCAAGATCGGCATCGGCATCCCTCGACTCTTCCGGGGAAGTCGAAAAAGATGTCGAGTCGGCTCACCAGTACGACAGCAGCGAACCTCGTGTGCTCCTCGAGGACTACGTCGACTCCGATACCTCCACCGACAACTGCAGCGATGGCGGTCGAGGCAAAATCTCACACGCCATCCCTTTCCAGGTTTGCATGGCTCTGGGGAACAACGGGACGGATCCCGAAACATCCGGGACTGCCGCTCGCCGTATTAACGCCGCTACCGGTACGTCTGCCATGCGCATTGACGCCGACGACGCGTGCGCGCCACCGCCTGACCTTCCAGTGCTGCGCTCGACGCGTCGCGTCGTCTGCGCCCGCCAGGGGAATCGCTGCGTCATTAAAACGGGCGTATCTGCCACAATAAATCCGCCCCGACCGTTGGGTCGCTGACGCGTCGCTCCCACCCGTCAGGTTTGGACGAGTCACGCGTTGCCGCGGTTGCCGGCACGCCCGCTTGCGTCCCTAGAACTGCGCGCGAAGCGGGGTTGCTGGACGCTGTATTGGGACATGCCGGCAATATTTTCTCTATTGGGCGCGCCGCTGGGGGACGGTTTCGTGCCGGCGCGCCCAAATCGCCTATTGAGAGCCGAGTTGGGCGCGGCGGTGGAGATGCTCTTATTCAAACATGAAAACCTCTATCTAACCTTCGCCGATTAAATCCAGCAACTCGGCTTATGTACAACCTTTGAATTTTGAAGGCGATGACTTCATTGTTGGGGCCTACTGACCTAGTGCATCGATTCTTTGTGATGCCTCTGGTCTCTTTATTTTCCAACTCTTAGTTGTGATACCTTTCTTCGTTAAAAGCTGGCCACAACACGTCAATTTATTTTTCATTTCTTTCTAAAAAGTTATTTTCATTTCGACTTCTTTTGTGTAATAAATATGCGGATTTGGTCGATTTCCATGCCTCTGTACATGTTGAGTCGCTTAATAAAGAGGAAGCTCCCATAGTCAATTACACTTACCCAAATGTGCTTACTTCTAAATGTAGCATCCAATCAATCACATTAACCACCTAATTACCCCTGCCATGTTTTAAGGTCCTAACTAAAGTATGTGTAGGACTGTCATGGTATGTCACACCGGCGCATGGACCACGTCCACGCAGACCCACCGGCAGCCCCATCCGTAACCGTCCCTTTTTTTTTCTTGGCATATATTTTCCACGCCGGAAATCGCCAAAAACCTCGTAATCCGTAAAGCAAAACCCACCCGCGACTAATCAGACGCCATTAGCGACAGCACGAGCGCACCCACGGGAACCTTCCCCTCCTCCTCTCCAGAGGATCCACCAGACCGCCCTCGTTTCCGTAGAATCCCACCAATCCGCCCCGCGATTTGACCTCGTCGTCCGTCTGGTGCATCGAGGCGGCTGTGCGGATGGCGGCGGTGGCGGAGGGATCGCGCGCTGCTGCGCAGTCGGCTTCCGCGGCGGCGGCTGCGGCCAAGGAGGCGGACTACCAGAAGGACGTGCAGAAGCTGGTGGACCTGCTCTCCAAGCTCAACCCGGCCGCCAAGGAGTTCGTCCCCTCCTACGCGGCGGCGCCGACGCCCAGGAAGGCGCTGTCGGCGGACGCGCCGGTGTTCTACTACGGCTCGATCGGGGGCCCGGGAATGGTGGGATCGGCGTGTACCCCGGCGCCGACGCCTGGTACATTGGGAACCAGCACCGCATGGTAAATTTTTGCAGCAGACTCATGCCCGGATCGGTGCCGCGGATGATTTGATTACTTTCGGTTGTTACGTTAGGATCGAATATGTTCTTTCCTCTTTCCTCATTTGTGTTGGATTGCGTTATCGGTTGGTGAGTTTGCGTGCCGCGGTGGTTGGCGTTCTCTGGTGAAAGGTTTCCCCTGTTTCTTCTCTTGCAGGTTCCCCTGCTTTTCTATATTGCGCCACTTCAAAATCACGACTAGTGCAGTATGTGTAAATCTGTCTGTAGGATATGTTTTCTCCGCTTAGATCGTCGGAGTACTCGATTGTTTTAGATCCTACTGATTTGGTTTGTTATGGGTGAAATATTCCCAGTTCATGTGAGTTGTGACTTGTGAGTCACCGTGCTAATTTTGTCAATTTTCTGTAGATGATTACAGGATTCTACGGTACCATAACTTAACATATCAATTTCACTTCAGAATCCAGATAGATGTAAAATCCTATTTAAAATTTATCATATCATTTCTCTGAACCATGATCGAGTAGTTCTCTGATCACCTTCCTGCAATTAGGAAATCTCTGAATCACAGATCTAGCGGTTCAGTTTGGAAGATAGCAAACACAATTTGATAGGTGAACTCTTGTTTAATTCGACATTTAGAGAGATTCATTTTTCAGATATCAAAAATTTGTGGCCAGCCTTTTCATATTTTTGCTTCAGACACATGTTGTTCAATAATGTGATTCTTATCCAGATAAGCTGCTTGTAATTGTTAATATTGGCTAGAATGAATTCAATTGGAAAGGAAAAAGATACACAAGCAGGAATAAGAAGTGATAAGTGTGTGTTTTTTCTTCCAGAGGAGGAATTTTGTAGATAATGAAAGGAGAAATGGATACTTCAAGCATGGAAGGAGGAGGATAAACGAGAGGCGAGGCGTGCAGACAGGGAGGACAGCATCCGACGAACCGTTTATGTCTCTGAACTTGACCATACTGTGAGTAATTGATGAATGTTTTAGTGAGGATGATATTCTTGACTCTTGAGTGCCTGTAAGATCTACTGATGCTGAGTTGCTGACCATCTGTAGGTGACGGAGGAAAGACTTGCTGAGATCTTTGCTAACTGTGGTCAAGTAAGTTACTTTAACTTGAAGGATTGAGTTGTCCTAATAACAGAAACTTGAAAATGTTACAAGCCCATGTTAATCTATTTAACTTCTCTTCCAGATCAACTTGACACTGTACTACTTTGTCGGATGCTAGTAATTGTTGTTATTTACTACTCCCTCCGTTCTCAAATATAAGATGTTTTAGCTTTTGTCCACATTCACATGCATACAAATGTATCTAGACATGTTTCATGTGTATGTTCACTCATTTTAGTATGCACCTAGACAACATGTGTAACACCTAAAACATCTTACATCTAGGAACGGAGGGAGTATTTATAATTTTATTCCACCAATGTGGTTTCTCTATTTCTGTTCAGCAGATTATATGTATCTTCTTTGGTTATCGAAATCAAAAAGGGGGAAAAGCATTAAATAATAATTACTTGCGGCCATTTTGATTTTATTTTTTATAGAGTAGTTTGTAATTCAATTCTCTGTATTATGCACTGTGTTGCACTGTTTCTGGAGATTGGCAAATCTGTGAAACCATTGTTTCTATCTTTCCTTAAGGTTGTAGATTGCAGAATCTGTGGTGATCCCCACTCTGTTCTGAGGTTTGCATTCATCGAGTTCTCTGGTGAAGGTATATATCTTCACATGCTCAGTTATGCATTGTAGTGTTCACTTGATAGTTTGATGCATGGTACATTTCATACAGATGGTGCTAGAGCTGCACTTAACCTTGGTGGCACAATGCTTGGGTTTTACCCTGTTAGAGTCTTGCCTTCAAAAACAGCTATCTTACCTGTGAATCCAAGATTTCTTCCAGCGGTAAGTCATTTGATATTTGACCTTATGCCCCACCTGTTCTAATAATCCATAATACTAATAATATTATCCAATTCTGCATGGCTCATAGACGGAAGATGAGAAGGAAATGGTCATACGGACAGTTTATTGTACAAATATAGATAAGAAGGTACCCATCTCTATTCTACTTTGTATATCTTTATTGTCTTTCAGTTGCTCCTTTCTTTCATCATACTTTTTTTTTAGGTCCTTAATTACCTGTGACCCAGTCGAGAATTGAGATATGGCAATCAAATTTCTATGGTATATTTTAATCGTTTTGTATGCAGGTTACTCAACTAGATGTAAAGAGTTTCTTTGAAGAACTTTGTGGTGAGGTGAGCTATCGTGCAGAAATTATTCTGTTGCATAGGCGCACAGCTTTTCAATGAGTAACTCACCTGCTTAATGTTTTTGTTGTTGTATTTGTTGCCTGCTTAAATATCTTTTTTTGCAGGTCTCTCGTTTGAGACTTCTAGGTGACAATGTACATTCAACAAGGATTGCTTTTGTTGAGTTTGTCAATGTAAGAACTGAGAGCCTTTTCTCCACAGCCTAACTCAATTGAATGGTTTCCTTGTACCTTATTAGCTCTTACTTGAAATTACTAGCTGTGATATTTGTTAATAGAGTGCATGGCCAGTTCATCTAGTGTGTTCATGTTTTGCATACCCCGAGAATAGGCCTATATTTTGGCATCTGCATCCAGCTACCCCATTTGTGTTACTCTCTCCGTTCCAAATTAGATGACTTCCATTTGTCAACATGTGAATGTATCTAGACATGTTACATGCGTAGATACATTCACTTTTTGACAAATGAAAGTCATCTAATTTGGAACGGAGGGAGTAGAAATCATACAAATTTTAGTGTGACTCCTCACAAAATACTTGCACAACAACATATAGCATCCCGTTATATTCTTACTACAGTGAGTCAGTATGCAAAATAAAATAAAATGGAAAGCGTGTCCTAATTCTAATCTTTCATTTCCCTTGTTTTTCCTTACTCTTACTTGTATAGTACTCCCTCCGTTCCACAATATAAGATGTTTTAGCTTTTTTACACATTCACATGTGTACAAATGTATCTAGACATGTTTAGTGTCTATGTACACTTATTTTGGTATGAATGTAGACAATATGTGTAACACCTAAAACATCTTATATTGTGGAACGGAGGGAGTAGTATGGAACATTCTCAGCGTAGTACTTGAAATTTCTTCTCTTCATATTAGAAGGCCATTCAATATGGAGGTTTTGACAGTCATTTCTGCGGTTTAACTCTCCCATTTACAGGCCGAAGGTGCTATCCTGGCTCTGAATTGCAGTGGGATGATTTTAGGCACACTGCCAGTCAGGCATGACCCTCTTGACTCCTATTTTCCATCTATATCCCATACCTGAAATTCACGGCGAATTTGCTAATCTTGGCAATTTTGCATTATGGTTCAGGGTGAGCCCTTCCAAGACTCCGGTGAAGCCACGCGTAAATCGGGTGGTGTCTAACTGACAGCTTCAGCTACACTGGATTGTTCACGGGAAGGCTGCTTGACCATCACCTATAGCTTCCGCGATCCAGTGAAAATTATGATCCTCTTCTCTACAACGGAAGAGTGATTTCTTCCTTTAATCCCTTTCGCTAAAACTGTTGGAAGGGACTGGCTTAATCAGACCCTTGAGTATCTGGCATCTCGCAGACAAATCTGTGGTGGATGGAACTATCGTTAGAAAAACCTGCCATCAGAGTAATTTCTGTGGCGTACACTTTTCCTTGTTATCTCAGTTGACTGTTGCCTTTAAAACGGATGATAATTTAACATCTTTACCTGGCGATCGTTACTGTTATTTTTTTACTGTTTTCGTTCCTGTCCTGCTTACTGTTTTGGAGCTTTTGTGGCTCTCGATTAGTTTTTTTTTTTTTTTTGAGATTCTCGATTACCCTTGTTTCAGAAGTTCTCACTGTGCACTTGTAAAAAAAAAACTCACTGTGCACACGTTGACTATGCTTCTGCAACGTAATGTTGGTCATGTAACCATGAAGGGATTGCAAGCTTTTGATCGTTACTTAACTGGCACACTATGTATCTCTAATCGTTTGAAGAACCTGAAGAGCAAAGGTTAGATATTATCGTCGCTGCGTCAGAGGGATCAGATCAAAGGGATCATTTCGCAAAGTGCATTTCAGTTTTCCATAGATTGCATAGCGTGATATGATCGACATATACAATGTGCCACTGTTGTTGGAAAATTAGCTAAACAAAGTACAGGGACTGCAAAGACAACTTGAATTTACTTGTCCCCGGGTGGGGTGGCCGCGCCATTTGCTTCGCCGCCTCCAGCGACCTCGCTCGCCGGCGCCGCCTTCTTCCAGCACTGATGCTTGCGGCACTGGCACTGCGCCGAGCGCGTGCTCACCGCGCTCTCGAGCCGCCCGAGCCTCGCGCTGCCGCCTCCCTCCTCGTTGTCCTCCCCGTTCTTCCCCGCCGCGGCGGCACCCCTCCCAGCACTGCTGCTGCTGCTCCTCATCCACAGCTCCATCATCCTCTTCCGCACCTCGCAGCCCGGCTCCTCGTGCCCCTCCGCGCCGCAGAAGCCGCACCTGCTGCCGCCGATGCCGCTGCCGGCGGCCGCCTTCGCCGCGCGCCGCGCTTCCCGCAGGCTCTCGGCGCGCTCCCAGCTCAGCGCCAGCGCCACGGCCTCGTGCAGCGCCTCTGGATGCTGCGGCGCCACCCAGTCCTGGAACTCGGCGCGCAGGCCGTCGACGAACGCGTTCCTGAGGAACGCGTCCGGGACGTCCGCGCCGGCTTCCGGGAACCGCCGGAGGATCCCCTGCATGCGGAGGTGGTACCGGTTGACGGCCTCGCCGGGGCGCTGCCTCAGCGACATGAGCTCGGCGCACGCGCGGTCGGCGGCGCCCGGCGGGCGGAAGAAGTCCAGGAAGGCCGCGCGCACGGCGCGCCACGGCGGTGGCGAGGATGACGCGGGGGAGGCCGTGAGGTCGTACCACAGCGCAGCGTCGTCGTCGAGGGACGCCGGGAAGATGCGCGCGGCGTCGGCCGTGGAGGTGGCGTTGTTGGCGCGGCAGACGCGATCGAAGCGGGCGAGATGGGCGTCGGGGCACTCGCCGGGGTCGCCGCGGAAGACGGGGAGAGGGGCGACTGCGACGTAGGAACCCGTGGGGGTTTCCGGGTAGGGAATGTAGGACGGTGGCGCGGAGACCGATGCCTCGGAGAAGGAAGGGGTGCGTTCTGGGGAGAGGCGGTTGGGTCGGCGGAGGACGGGGTTGGGGAGCGTTGACGGCGGCGTCGGAGTCGGAAGCGGCCGCCACGACGCTGGCGGCGGACCGGCGTGGCGCGGCCGGAGGATGACATGTCGGTGGGGGCGCGGCCCATGGCTGTGCGCTCGGGCGCTTGTCCAGAGAAGACGCGAAGAAGTTCGCATTGGAAGATGGAAATGGCGCGACGTACGGTTTAGTCTCGGAAGGAGGGCGGTTGCCTGTAGTGTCTCTGTGGTGTCAACTGTACTGTTGTTATTGTTAACCGCAAACCAGTGGAAATATGAAAGCAGCGCTGTAGCAGCCTGCCACCAGTATGAATCGAGTTCTTTTGTGCTCTTTTAACAGGAAAATCGCAGTGTTTAAGCTCCGGTTATCGATTTTGTTTACGCGATACTAGAGCCCATTGCTAATTTTCAGATGACGACGATGAATTTCTAAAAGAGACGATGATGTGTAGGCACGCTTTCTTTACATAGCGAAGCGGACTAGTGGATGATGGTCAAACTTGAATCTAGTTAAAAGTTGAATCTTGATGAACATGTGCACCATGTAATTGTGGACAGAGGGAGTATCCACTTCCATGCTTAATACTTCCTATGCGAACTAACAAAATCAACAATTAGCAGAAAACAGTTTCAATACCTAAATCTTCAGTGGCTAGCACATGACCAGTAGCAAACAATCTCATAGCATCAGAGTCACGAGGACGTATGTTCGAACGGTCCAGTCTGCACAGTACAGACTACACATAACATAGCCAGCATTTAGCTGGGAGAACATTCTCATCACACAGAAAATCTAGGGAGCAAAATTTGCTAATCAGTTCGATCCCGGCCAATGCTACGACTCAGCCAACAACAGTAAATGCCACATGTCCTCCCGGTTAACCGGACTTGAGTTGCTCTTGCTCAGTAGGCAGCCTCCTTAGCAACTTGTACAGGCTAAAAACATTCTTGTGCTCCCATTGGTACGGAATGAAGAATGACCGGTACAGCGCCGGCGAAAGCTCTCTGTCAAGAAATGGTAGCGCTGCCAATGTCTGGAAAGTTTGCAGGAATTATCTCAGAACTGGGATTTAAGACATCGAGAAGAAGACCATTAGGTGTTTGTTTACCTCCCATGTTGACAGGTCATTCCCACGAGAGGGGTAAGGTCGCCTCAGATCAAGCTCCATCAGTAAGTTGCATGCTCCAATGTCTTTCAACTGCAACCAAAAGGTGCAAACCAACTGTTATACAGAGTATATCAAAGGAAAAAGTCTGTAGCAAAACTTCAAGTGAAAAGGAAGTACATATTGCTTGTCGGAGGCCTTGTTCTTGTCGTTGAAATACGATGGAGCAGCAGTGGTGCCTCCCAGGGTTTCGTTGAAGGGAAATGGAAGAAGGCCTCGGAAACCATCGTCTATCCAACGAACTTCGCTGATATAGGAGGGTATGAAGAATGATGAAGGATAGCGGTGCCACTCACTTCCAACACATAGAATAGACCCTGCACAGAAAGAGATCAGCTAGCCAGTTCAAAGAACTTTATAGTGTCAACACTCTGAGGATAATATATGACACACTAAAGTGCTCAATTCTATGTAAATATGCCTACTCGTTGAACTTATGTAAGAGCTGCATTTGTCGAACTTCCTCTACAATAAGGCCCCTGTCTAGGTTACAGCAAATCGTGGTGATAGATTGTCAGGACCCCGATGGGATCTGACGTGCTATGATCATCAAGAACAGACATAATGCATCATGAAAGCCACTATCGTCTCTGTGGTGTCTAATTCTACTGCCTAAAGGCCTAATACTTTGTATTAGTAGGAAGGCACAAGTCAACACTATAAAAGTAGTATGACAAGAGAAACCTGTTTAAGAGTGCATAGCTTACCAGGTCCAGTATCTTCATGGTAGTCGAGATGCTCATAGATCTGCAGAGGAGCACCATATCCATTCAACATAGAGAATGTTCGGCTGTGGGAGGTGCACAAAATAAAGCCTAGGATCAAAGGCCGTAGACCCTTCGCTACCTGTCAAATGTATCAAAGAAAAAATAAAAAACCATTCAACTAAAAGACATGGAATGCAATTAAGAATGCCAGGCTCACCTTAAAAAAAATTGACTGCTCAGATGCATATTTATCATGGAAAAAATCAGGAAAGCTATCAATAACAGAGGCTGCCGCAACACATATCAATGGATAAATTGGATAGAGAAACCTGCAAAAACAGATTAAGAAAAATAGTGGTTTTAGTTTCTATTGCTTTCATGTGCAGAATAATTTAATTTCCAGGATTAGGAGAATGTCAAAAAACATTCTTTTTTTTCGCGAAAGACTTGCATTTCATTTCATTGAAAAGATAGAGTTGTAATTACAACCTCCTAAGAGGGAAAGGGACAAGCATCTAAGTTACATTCTTAGAACAATGTTTTTTGTACGTGAAAAACGATGCTTTGTTTATGTGCATCAAAATAATGGTGAGAACTGAGAAGGATAAGCAGAAAACCTGGTGATTCTTCTAGACAAGTATATACGCATAAAAAAATCCAGTAAGCCACCAGTGCAACTAGCAGCTAGACAAACGGTGTGCAGCACATAAAGACAAAACTGGCTGATTTGGTTATCATCAAATATCAAATATATATATATATATGAATTCAGTTAAACTTAGATTTATTCCATGGTAAGCTAGATTGAGGGAGTTAACTTCAAATGCAAACTCAACTATGTCTCTAGAAATGGAGAAATAGGATAGGAATATAATAAATCCAAACAATTTTTTAGAAACTTGGAAGATTACAGTTAACACACAGATTAAAAACGCCTCACTATCATCTGAACTCAGAAAGTCTGCACTTTTTAATTGCTACTTGTTACTACAGTCGTCAGCAAGCAGACGATGGAACTTAAGGGGCAGAGAACATAAACAAACTGAAGCCCCTTGATGAATCAAATAAAGCTATTTTAACCATGTAGGTGCTACAGACTACAGAGAGAGCATACACTAAACTGATGCAGCTTCTGTTTAGGCTCAGTGATACACTAACATAAACGATTATTCCTAGTGGTCCGTGCTAAATGAATTCAGTCAGAGAGAATTTGTTTCACTCAAACGTTGATTTCCATATATTACTTACATGCTATACTGATCGGTAAGATGGTATATACACTTCGATGCTTACCTTTCTTCTTTATGTGGCTGCAAAGACATGAAAGCCAACCAAATGTAGACAGGAGAGACAACTATCAACAGATCAGGGGCATATTTCTTCCTTGCAGATAGTGCAACGCCCACGAAAAGCAAAGCCAAAACAAATGCAAAATTGAAGTTATTGAATCCATTCCTCAAGTAGAATGTAGCCCCCTCAGTTCCATACAAGTGACTTTCACCACCACCAAGCACATTATATTTTAGAAGATTGAACACGGATGATGTCCATCTACCATAGCAGTAATAGTCAGCCACGAAGGAAAGGGCCTAGCAAAAGTTTGTGATGGATCAGATCAAATATGTACTTGTTCACATTGTAAAATACTGATAATGTAAAGGCATTACTTACAAGAAGGCACAGTGAAGTCAGAAATCCAGACAAAAACACTCTTTTAAAAGGTCCCCTCATTAATGAGTAAACAGTGGTAGGGAGAAAGACCAAAATTGAGAAAGGCCAGCCAAGAATTACACCAGCACCTGCAACAGAGACAGCACTAGCATACTTCTCTAGAAGGAAGAGTGCTGAAGAAAGTGTTACAGCATACATGGAAAATGAGCTTGGCAAGAAACCTGCCATAAAAAACGAGTTAGTTTTATTACACATCTGCAATGAGCCTTCCGCATGGACATGGTAATAAAAAAAATTGAAGATCGGAAACATACTGGTACTGGCGAAGAAGCAACCACTGGTTAAGCATAGCATTGCAAGGACATAACAAGCAAGTCTCTTTCCATATCTTCTTGAAAGAGCAACTACCAGAACAGTTTCTGTTATAGTCGATATGAGTCCAAGAAAGAATCTCACAGAGTAGAACACACGAACCTTAACAATCACAACAGAATAGGTCAAAGCATGATTAGTACTAGATAAAATTAGGTGTGCCTAGTAGGGAATAATTAGCAAGTCTAACAAGTGCAAAGAAATATAGATTAAAACGCGGCAAACCTTATTTTCGTCACCAAAGATGGATGAAGCAGGACCAGCTACAATACCATGAATGAAAAGGTACAAGTATGACCTAAGAGCATGGTCAGAGCTGCAAGAATAAAAGATAGAGAATCAAAATCAAAGTCCTTCTATTAATATCATAATACAAAAAAAAAGTTGCAGTTACATTTATTGTACAATGATTTTTATTTTCTTTACAAGTGCACATGCAGGCCTCCATGTAGGCTTACTCAAGGACAAATAAAATCATATTGCAGGTCACAAGATATGCCATAACCCATCATTATCAATCTAAACAACAATTTCAGCCAACTGCAGATGCCTTATCGTGATTCCTATGTTGAAAACACTATAGTGCAATCTCCATGTGTTAACCATAAGAAAAAAATATGAGCAGCCCCAGCAATATTAGTGAAGTCCATGAAACTGAGATTTAACTCCAAGGAATGCAAAGCACTGGAAACTTAAGGTCTCAAACATGAATGAACCCCCATCAGTCTTAGTGATGTCCATCAAAATGAGGTTCCGACTCCAAGGAATGCAAAGCACTAGAACATTCTCAAACACGAATGAACCTTCCAAATCGCATATTGGCTTTTTAAAATAAACATCGGTGGCATATGTTAGAACCAAAAGTTATTTCAAGCTTATGAAATGCATAACCTATGTCAACCATTGGTAATTGAATAAATAGTCATTTAAATAAGTTGGATTAACCACCGATGAACTAAAATCACTCTTGAACTAAAATCATCAAATACAAGTAAACTAATGCCCTTTCTTTGATTATTTCTATCACGACAGGTGACTTTCCATCATAATTTACGCTTGACTACAAGTCGACGTTACTTCGAATCAACATTCAACAAATAAGGAACTGATGATTTCTTCTCCACATCACCATGAGACTACGGAGACATATTGACAAATCTCGACCACATTATCAGCTAAATTAAGCATACATTTTTCATCTAGGGCGCCGCTTTGTGGCTTAGCTGGTCTAGCTCTCGTTGTAAGATGACTAGTTTTCCAGTTTGTTTGCTTTTCTAAGAACCTTGGCTCTAGCTGTTTCTGGGCGCGGCACTCAGCCCCCCCTGAGCTATGTAAAACTGGTTGCTACTTAAGTTTCATTCATGCAATGGAACGGGGGCTATGCCCTTTACCTCTATTTTTCATCTCACATCCGTCAAATCACTTTGTAAAACCTCGAAATAAGACAATGGCTCGAAGCTAGGCCTACACTGGTTGAGGAAAGTGTAAACCCAAATTTATTTAGTCCCTTGAAAAGAAATGAAAGCGGAGACACACAGTCTCACACATTTATTTAGTCCCTTGAAAAGAAATGAATGCTCTGCGAACTTGCAAACTTCATTACTCCCACCAAAAATAGAACACCACATTTAACAAGTGTGTTCTAACTTGCATGTACAGTGCAAGGTGCTTACGGAGGTGCTAAGAAAAAAAAAACCGGTTTTTGGTTAAGCACCGGTGCTTATTTACACAAGAGGAATGCTTAGCTAGGCACCACTTATATATAATTAAGCATTGGTGCTTATGAAAAAGGTTGGTTAATTTTCGTAAACACCTTGCATTGTACATGGCCTAAGAAGCAAAGCGCTAGATGACCACGAACAGTAACCCATCAAAATAACTGAAAGAGCAAATTCCTAAATCCTAAAACCCCTACAATCAAATGACTCAATGAAATCCTCCAAACACTCAATGTATGCGAGCATACTAACCTGCAGCTACCCCCACCAGGCCACCAACATACCGTGAAGCAATAAGAGCAAAATATTCAATATGGCGAGATCTGTCATCCCCAAATCAGAGCACAAATCCGTACACTCCTAAACCCCTGCCAATCCGCTACCACGGATCAAGCAACGAAACGACCGGTACAGCTAGGGTTTGTTTTGGTGGGGCTGAGGTCGGAGAGGTAACCTGTACTCCCAGGTCTGGAAGCCGGAGCGGTAGAGGAGGAAGTGGAGGGGCTCCCAGTAGTTGAACACCTCGTCGCAGTCGTGGATCAGGTTGGAGGACGCGCTCATGTGGCGGAGGAGGCCGAGGGCCAGGAACGGGAGGAACCACCGGATACCCTCCTCCGCCTCCTCGCCGTCGGGGCGCCGCCTCCTGTCTTTGGCCTCCTTGGAGTACCCGTCGTCGGCTAGTGGCGACGCGGCAGTGGGCCGCCGCTGGCGTGCCGACGAGAGCGACATGGCCGGAGCACGAAAGCGGGGTCGGTTCACTGCGCTTGTTTGGCCTTCGCTTCGAGATTTCCAGAAATGGGGGCTGTGCGCCCTAGAGCCTCTATGGTCTAGAAGCTCCTCGATCTTTTTGTTCCTCTTTCATCGAGTAAAAAGGGAGAAAATTACGGATGCCCCCCCTGACTGAGTAGCTTTTTATTGGATGCGTTGATTCCTTCTCTCTCACCGTTTGTTTCCCTTTTTCTCTTGGGCCCTTCTTTTAAGGTTTTCTTTACCAAGTTTCAAAAAAAAAAAAAAGTTTTCTTTACCAAACCACGAGCAGAGCAACATCCGTATGGGTTGAAACTTAAACCCTAACATGCTATGTGTGGTAGACTGGAACATGAAATTTCTCTATGTTCTACCTGGCTAGGAGCGTTCGGCATCAAACTCGAGAGTGCACCAAGAAATCAGCACTAACAAGCTCTTTTGTTAATGCTAATATATATGTCAGTTGAACAAGCTCTTTTGTTATTGGTAATATATATGTGACTCGAAATTGCTCATTTGTACTTTTGTTTCTTACATTTATGCACATCCACTTGTAGAACCATCATCATGGCCGAACCAAAAGGAAAGAAAAATAGGGTTTACACTGCATGGACTCCTGAGATGGACTCGGCATTGTTGGCTCTCCTTGTTGAGCATCACAACAATGGTGACCATGCTCAAAATGGTTGGAAGCCACATGTGTACACTGCTTGCATTAGGCATGTCAAGGATATATGTAATGTTGACATCGCAAAGAAAAACATAAGAGGAAGAATTAAAACATTTGACATATGAGATTGTTAGCAAGATGCTTGCTCAGAGTGGTTTTGGATGGGATTGGGAAAATAACATGGTGACGGTTGAAAGTGATGAAGTGTGGTCTCGATATGTGGAGGTACTAAAAATATCATATTATTTTCTGATTACTTTTGCAAGTACAATATCATCTTATTTCTTGTGTTTTGTGTAGGCTAACAAAGATGCACGTGCCTACAAGAACAAGGTAGTTAACAATTGGGACTCTCTCAGTACCATATATTCGAAAGATCATGCGACCGATGAAGGTTCTAGGACAGGTGCTGAGGGCGTTCAAGAACCACAAAATACACAAGAAGAAACTCCTGAGGCGCCTCCAAAGAGGCAACGTACCGGTGATGCTATCTTGTGCATGATGGGAGAAGTGAAGATGACATTTGAGGATGCTATGAAGTCAACCGAGCCACTTCCTATGCCAAATGTGACTCCTCCAACTGAAATCCTTGATGCCCTAAAGAAGGTACCAGACTTGGAGGATAGTGATATGCTGAGAGCGTATGGGAAGTTGATCGTCAATGAGCGCTTGGTTGAAGCACTCATGGCGCTCCCCGAGGGGTTAAGGAAGGCATGGCTCCTGACCTTGGGTTAATGTATCCCTGTTTGGTTGATGTATGGCTTGTATGCACTTTGTTGTTCATGAATTATCTAGTTGTGCTATGTGTAAGAGACATGAACTACCCACTTGTGCTATTTGTAGAGACAAAATTATTATCCTTTTGTTGTTGGTACTTCAAAATTACTTAATTTCTACTTGTGTTATTATTTGTGACTTGATTTCGAATTTTTAATCTTATTATGTGTGCAAAATAATATATCAATACTCAAATATACACATACAATTGTTTTCATACTTTTACCAAGTTTTGTACTGTCCAAATTCAACAAAACATCCAATTCCATGATTCATACATCCAAACAGGAATTGGAATTGTGTGCTACCCTCTGATTCCAGCCATATATTACATTCACAACCAAACAGCGGAATTGGAATTGAACACCATTTCCTTTCCATCTGGGAAATGGAATTGCGAGTCCAATTCAATTCCCAGGAAACTTTCCTACATCCAAACACAGTGTTAGTGCTGATTTCTTGGTGCATGTTCCTATACCTCCTTTTGTCAGCAATATTGACAAACACAGGAATATGACACCCATCTAGAGCTCCAAGTGCATTAGGAACCCACTTCCACTTGTAATCATCGGGAGGACTGGTAGAAGGATCGGGAAGCTTGATGAACTCCCCGGTTAGAGACAAGATTGCTGATAACACAGTAGAGAAGTTGAAAGTGCATGGTGCCTCCATGTGTGGTTTTGGTAATTAATGACAATCCTTATGGACTAAATGTTTGCATTGAGATATACTTGTAGATCTTGTCCATAGGAAAAGATTGGAGTTCATGTGTTGGACTCTAGAAGATTACATGTTGATCAATGCTCTATTCAAGGGTTTATATGAAGAATGGTCATGTGTAGAGTTGAGCATATTGCAAGCGTGTCTTGAAGGATTCAAGACATCATCTTTGTGAAACGGAGCATTTGGAGAAGTCTTCATCAAGCATGTGCTAGCAAGTACAATCAAGAAAGGTGTTCCAACTTGAGGGAGTCAAGATCGTCATCATCTAGCTCAAGTGGAATGCTCAAGACAAAGGTATGATCTTGATAGGGTTTCTATTTTACCGGTCTCGTGGTGTTAGTGGAAGACCGGGTTATAGGATAGACGGCGTACTATCAAGAGGGGCTCTCAAGTGAGTTGATGTATCTTTGTGGAGAGCTCAAACCTTTGCATATTGGGCATATCATCTTTCTTGGTTCTTATTTGGCTTTTATCCATGTGAGAATTTAGAGCTTGTTTTCATCTCCATACCAAGCTCTAGTTCATCAAAAACGGATCTCATTTGAATATCTTGTGATGTTTTTGATGTTGGAGGTTTTACCGGTTCATCTTTTATAGAGAGGTCAAACTCTCCTCTTGTGTTCTCCTCCTCACATGATGGACTATGATGTGTTTATGCATGATCTTGTAGAGCTTGTGATTATCTTCGAAACAAGCCCAAGATCATAGAAAACGGAGTCCGGATGATAAACTTGTTGAGTTTTCGTGTTGGAAATATTATCGGTTTATCCTTGAGAAAAGTTCCACACCTTCCCATGGGTGGTGACTTTACTCTATTTATGGTTCTTAATATTTTGTTGCTACCTTTACAACAAAATTGGTTTCATCTCATTTGGAGTTTTCTTGCAAAAGTTAGAGCTCAATGAAGATCTCTTTCTGTTTCTGGTTGGCCGGCCTAGCCGGGCCCTAGACCGGGCTCAAGGCCGGGCGCCTCGGGTACCCCGCCGGCCTCCGCCCCTCCTGGTCGGCCTAGGCCGGGCGGCTCAGGTGGGTGGCCGGCCTCGCTTCTAGGAAGAGGTCGGCCTCCCGTACCTCTTCAAACGGGCAGATTTTTAAGGGACCTATTTAAGGGGTTTTCTTCCCCAATGGTTCCCTAACAAGCTGAGCACATTTTTCCCTTCTCTCTCCTCCATTGTTGACCTTGGAAATGCTTGCCTTTCTCTCAATCCCTCCCATGATTCTTGTATATCTTTGAGGGAAAAGAGAGAGAAGATCTAGATCTAGATTTTCACCAATCCATCTCTCCTCTAAGTGAGAGGAAGTCTCTTGATCTAGATCTTGGAGTTCCATTTGTTGAGTTCTTTTTTGTTCTTCCTCTCTTCTCCCCCCATAAGTATTAGTTGTTTTTTGTGGGATTTGAGAGTGAAGGATTTGAGCACTTGTGCTCTTGCCATTGCTTTGTGCATCGGGTTGTGCTCTCCATGAGGATTCGTGGAAGTTGAAAGTTCGTGAGCTTGTTACTCTTGGGTCTTTGGACCCTTGACGCCTTGTGATGGCTGAGACCTTTTGTGGTCACTTGTAGCTGTTCGGGAGCCCCCAATCCAGTTTTGGGTTGTGCCTCGGATTGTTGTTGTAAAGGCTCCGGTTTCTGCCTCGAAGGATTCCGATAGTGGAAGGTGAACCAAACCTTTTGTGGTGCGGTTCATCGGAGAAGAAGGTGAATCCTTTGTGGCGTTGAGACCAACCTGTTGTGGTGGCTCACACCTCTCCAACGAGACGTACTCCCCTAAAAAGGAGGAACTCGGGAATACATCCTCGTCTCCGCGTGCCTCGGTTATTTCTATACCCGAGCTCTTTATTTATGCACTTTACATTGTGATAGCTTTCGTACTTGAAGTATTCTATTTTGCTATCACCTTGTTGCTTGTCTTGCTTAGCATAAGTTGTTGGTTCACATAGGTGAGCCTAGTATATTTAGGTTGTTGGCTTGTTATTTTAAACACCTAGTTTCATTCCGCAATTATCAAGCCTAAACCAGGAAAGTTTTAATCGCCTATTCACCTCCCCTCTAGGCGACATCCTTGTCCTTTCAGAAGTGCCTACTGATTGTCTCAGTAGATTGACAATACGTGCCACCCAACATCCTCATTTTAAGTCCATGACCAACAACTTGTAGGAACATAGCAACATCTTCTTCTACCGTCATGAACATGCTACCTTTGAGACCACACTTCTCACGCAGCATAGCAACAAGATCATGGAAGTTTTGTTTTGTTAAGCATAGCTTATCATAGCAAGTTGCTTCGGACCCATCATAAGTTTTTTTCAAGATGTACTTCCGATATCTAACCGTTTCCTCGTCATCATTGAAGCATCCGATGTCTCTAGGTGCCCTTTGAGTACTAAGATAAGCTAATGCAAGACATGATGAAATGGCTACAATGAACATGATGAAAAGAGCATTGTTTTCCTTTTTCTTTTTCAAAATACTTCTGTGCCAATATTATCCTTTTCCTTTTTGTTCTTTTGTTCTCTTCGGTAACATAAGCAACCAACTCTTGTTGAGACATGATGAAAAGGCTACAATGAACATGATGAAAAGAGCATTGTTTAAATAAATGTATAGCACAAATTCATGGTCTCACATTCATATGACAGTACCCAATTCGCACACTATACTAGCAACACCACATGGTCACACAATCACATTCATATAGCACAAGAAATTCATATAGCACACTATACTAGCAACACCACATGGGCAGAGATGTGTTATACCTTCAATCAACCGCTAGGAGTGGAAATTCGAATCAACAATCTGCAGTTTTGAAATGAACAAAAAATTAGCTAGAGCATGGAGCATTCCGTCGGAGGGAGAGAGTACAGAGGGAGAGCCGGCTTAGAGAGAGAGAGAGGAGGGCGTAGTCCCATCCCGCCGCCGTGTCCATCCCGTCGCCATCCTATCCCGCCGCCGGCCCCATCCTGCCGCCGCCACATCTAGGGTTTGCAGGGGGCGGCGCGGCTCAAGGAGGGAACGGACGGTGCGGCCCCGGCCGGGAACGGACGGACGGCGAGGCGGGAGAGAGTGCGGCGGCGCGAAGGAGAGGGAGGGGAGCGGGAGGAACCTGGCCGCCGGCGCCGCCGTTTCGCCTGGGAGCGGACGGGTCGAGCTCAGCCTGCAGGAGCGGATGGGTCGCGAGGAGAGAAAGAAACGTTTCGCGACGCTCGTTTCCGTGTGATTCCCAGCCTCCAGGCTCGGAAACTTTTGGCCCGCGCGGACACTTGCGGGGGGATGCGCTGGGAATTGATCGGCGGTTCTCAGGCCAAATTCCGTGACCACTCCAAACGGTGGAAATTGCTGTCCAATTCCAGATTCCCTAATTCCAGGCCCCAATTACTACATCCAAACACAGTGTAAGCAAAGAGCAATTCCCACTAAACCAGTGCACTCAGAATTTTCTAACACTCCTAATGCTGCGCATACAACGCGTGCAACATTAGATGTCGATTGCATGACTACTATCAAATAATGTGTATTCATCGAGTAAAATTATAGCCTACTTACAAATAATGCTATCATTTTGTAGTATTAGGTAATATCCATTTCAACTGGTTTTATTCTATTAGATGTCAATTATAATGTGATCCAAGCTTGGATACAATTGTTCTAGGGTTCAAGAATCTAGTGATTGAGAAGAGAGAAAGGGAACAGAGGAAGAGAGCCACCAATCACGATCGAGCTTGGATACAACTGTTCTAAGGTTCATGAATCTAGGGATTGAGAAGAGAGAAAGGGAACAGAGGAAGAGAGCCGTCAATACAATTCAAACATTCCACATTGATACACGTGTAGCGCCTTGCTACTTACGTTTCATTGCGCGAGTCATGCCTCCAATGGGCCTTGGTAGCGTGGGTTGGACTTTGGGCCCATTCGCTCCAAAGTAGCATAGATGTGTTGCCTCCATCTCGAGTTGGAGTAATCGACGTGGTCGTTGGGGTAAGCCACATCACGGTACGTGACACTCTCCCCCTGTTGAGAACCTGAAGTGCTTCTAATACCCTCAATGTGGGTTTTAAATGATAGATGGCAACTGGTTAAGTTACTAATGAGTTATCGAGTACACACAAATATTTAGTGTGTTGGTTAAACCATAAGTAAGATGACCCCTAAATATGTGAAATATCCAGTGCTTTAGAATCACAATGAAGCGAATCAATCAAAAGTAAAGTTGAGGACTCAGTTCTAAAACTGAAAACTAGACGAAGCTGAGGACTAAGCAAAAGTGAAGAGTTGGGAATGAAGCTGAGGATTCAAGTCCAAATTTGAAGAATCAAGATTAGGTCTTCACTTTTTTAGTGCTTGGAAGTTAAACAAGGTATTACATGAAGACGAGTATACATGATCTCATGAAGACTGAGAAGCAAAACTGCTGGATGAAGACATGCCATAAGGAGGCCAACCTCTCAAATTGGACCGAATACGTTACGAGCAAAACATGAAAACTCGAAGCCATAAGTTGAAAATTCTTAGATGACGCTACATGTTCCAAACACGTCGGAATATTCATACTGAATCAACAACGAAGAATGTTCACATGAGCATGATTGAAAAGATGAAGATAGTACATGATGCACAGGTGCATGAGCGCACTATTGAGGATTCAAAGATAAAGCTTCACGAGATGAAGAAGCATGAAGTCGCTAAGTTAAGGATTCATAAAAGATGGATCCTCAAAAAGAGGAACTCTCATGAGAAGTGAAGATAGAAGAGTTGGCGATTCATGAGAGATAAACCCTAAACCTAAAGATGACTCGTGAAGCAGAGCGAATGACTGCGGGTTCTAAACAAGAAGATTTAGAATCAGATATTAAAGGCTCCTGAGAAGAGGCCTCATATCTCAGATACATCAAAGTCACAAAATAATATATAGACTGAAAGTTGAAGATAATCTTACAAAGAGAAAAGTCTTAAAAAATGCATACTGAAAGTTAAAGACATTCTAAAAGGAAGTCAATCCCTCAAAAGTCTTTTGAGGCATCATAAAGGTACATATCAACTCATAAAGACGCGAGCAACCAAGAGCTATATCACCATACTAAGAAGATATTTCCTCTGTTCCTCAATATAAGGTTTTAGACTTTTTTCAGGTTCACATGTATCCAGACACGTTTTAGTGTGTATGTTCACTTGTTTTAGTCCGCATTTAGTCAACATGTAAAAGATCTAAAACATTTTATATTTAGAAACAGAGGGAGTAGGTTCCGCCCAAAAGTGCGAAAGGAGAGATGAGAGACTCAGATCTACTTTCTAATATTTATGTGAGGCTTTCCTGTCCCGATGACGAGACGCATCATGAGGACCCGAGTCGTCAATGATAGGCCCACCGACAGAAACAGTAACTAACGGCGGCTCACCGGGAACCTCGGGAAGGCCCAGTTCTTTTGCTAGCTTAAGAAATAAGCTGCCCCCTCCCCAGTTTCTCCCATAAGCCAGCAAACTTATTACTTGCGCTTTCTAAACTAGTTATGACATAACTAAACTAGAAGCCCTTAATAAGCTGGCGGCTTATGAGAGAAGCTAGGGGTGGGGCGGCTTATTTTTTTAAGCTGACAAAAGAATTGGGCCTGACTAACGGCTACCCAAACACATGTCGACAAATTGGTGGGATCAATTCCTTCTCTCCGGGTCTTGGACCCATGATTCCTCCCCCCGTTAACTGGTGGACCATGATGGACCGCTGGCCTCGCTGACATGGATCTTGCCGGAGGCGGTGAAGGCTTGGCCAGGACCCGCCCAAGTGACAAGGCAGTTTCACATCAGCCCGGCTCAACCCTTTCCCCCTCTAGAATCGAACGTGCATCAACCACCACCTCCTCCGGATCGAGAAGTACCAGCTGTGCCACATTGGAGCGGATGAAGAAAACTCCACCGAGGAAGTTCAGCGATCGTTTCTCGAGCGCGGTGGCGTAGGTGACGCGCCACCTCGAGACGGAAGACGATGGCTCCATGCCTCCTGCTGATGTTTTTTACCGGGCTAGATCCAGTCTTACTGGTCTGGTGGCTATTGCGGCTCATTAACGTCTCATGGCTAGGTTTAGTCAGCGTCAAGATGTAGACCAACTACTGATGCTCTTCTTTTCTGGTGACGACAAAACTCTTCTTCTCTGGTGACGCGAAGGATTTGGGTGCTTGATAGCTGCGGCAAGTGCGGTATGCACCAGAACAACCGGTTGTATTCTCATAATTTTATGTTGCTTGTATTCATACAAAATTTATATTGTTGCTATTATTATCAATACAAGTAAATACAAATAATGTATGCCTACGGCGTACATCGGAAAAAAAAAGGACTGGCCGAGAGAAAAATGCGGCACGATCTACAAACGCGAGAAACAATACACATTTCCACTTCTTTACCGATCTTCTAGAA
Source organism: Poa pratensis (assembly GCA_947311845.1). NCBI lineage: Eukaryota > Viridiplantae > Streptophyta > Magnoliopsida > Poales > Poaceae > Poa > Poa pratensis. Next base: position 20,156,036 of record CAMZMU010000088.1, read on the forward strand.
CAAAACCCCGCAAATCAATCGAGTGAGTCCTGACCACCCAAAAAAATAATTCAACAATCAGCCCGTGTTCTGCATGCCGGCGGCGATTCCCTTCATGGTGAGGATGAGCGTGTCCTCCAGCCCCGGGTCGTACTCGCTGCTGGGGTTGAGCTCCACCAGGCTCTCCGCCGTCTCTTCGATCAGCTCCGTGGACAACGGCGGCCGCGTCGCCGGCCTGAACTCGCCGTCCCTGATCCTCTTCAGCGTGTAGGCCTGGCACACGTTCAGCGCCGTGATGTACGAGTCCCGCAGCATCAGCCGCTGCCTCAGATACGGGTCGCTCTCCAGCAGGTCTTCGTGCCCAGCAACCTACACACCAAATTTCAAGAAATGCACATCCATCGTGAGCTGACATGATCTCATCTGCATTGTAAAACCACCATGCCGGTCGAGATTCTGGGGCTTACCTGTAGAAGAAGGCTCTGTGTCTCGGCGTAGTTGGCTCTGAGCTGCTCGCCGAAGGGCCAGAGGTCTTCGGGTACGAGGAGCTTGTCGTAGAGCGCGGCGATGCCGGGGTCACCCTTGGCGAAGACCATCTCGAGGAGGTCGATGGTGACGCGGAAGAACGGCCACTCTTCGTACATCTCCCGGAGCGTGGCGAGGCCGCTGGGCTGGTCCATGGCGTGCCGGAACGCGGCGCCAAAGCCCAGCCACACGGGGAGGTGGAACCGCGTCTGCGTCCACGCGAAGATCCACGGGATGGCACGGAGCGACTCGATGCCGCCCCCGGCCTTCCGCTTCGACGGCCGGCTGCCGATGTTCATCCGCCCGTACTCCGTCTCCGGCGTTGCTGCCCGGAAGTACTCCACGAAGCGCGGCTCCTGGAACACGATGGACCGGTACTCCTCGGTGGCCACCGTGGCCATGTCGTCCAGCAGGGTGCGCCACTCGGGCTTCGGCGACACCGGCGGGTTCATTCCGTGCTCCAGCGTTGCCGCCGTGAACCTCTGCAGCGTCCGGAAGCAGAGGTTCTCCTCGCCGAACGACTTCTCGATCACCTCCCCCTGGACGGTCACGCGGAGCGAGCCGTTGACGGTGTTGGGCGGCTGGGACAGGATGGCCAGGTGGCTCGGCCCGCCACCGCGCCCCACGGTGCCGCCCCGGCCGTGGAAGATGGTCAGCTTCACGCCGTGCCGCTCCGCGACGTCCACGATCTCCTCCTGGGCCTTGTACAGATACCACGCCGCCGACAGCCGCCCGGCGTCCTTGCCGGAGTCCGAGTACCCAATCATGATCTCCTGTTTGCCATTGATCCTCTCCTTGTACCAGTCGACCGAGAACAGAAGCTCCATGGTGGCGCGCGCCTGCTGGAGGTCGGCCAGCTTCTCGAACAACGGCACCACTCTCATGGGCTTCTTGATGCCGCACTCCCGCTGCAGCAGCTCGACGGCGAGCACGTCGGATGGTGCAGTAGCCATGGAGATGACGTAAGCTCCAAAGCTGTCCGCGGGGAGCTCGGCAATGACCCGGAACGTGCCGAGCACGTCGGCTACCTCGTCGGACTGTGGCATGTCCGGGCCAAAGAGCGGGCGCTTGCCGCGGAGCTCAGAGACGAGCCACTTCTGACGCTGCTCCTCGGGCCAGTCGCGGTACGAGCCCATGCCGAGGTGGGTGGTGATGGCATCCATGGCCTCGGTGTGGCGGTCCGACTCCTGCCGGATGTCCAGCTTGAGGAGGCAGAGGCCGAAGGTGGCGACCTGCCGCATGAAGTCTAGCAGGCTGCCGTCAGCGATCAGCTTGTCGCCGCAGTCGCACAGTGATCGGTAGCAAAGCTCAAGAGGCTCCAAGAACTCCTCGACGCTTCTGTAGGTATCCTCTTCTGGGATGCTCGAAACTCCATGAGACAAGATTTCTCGAGCACGCTCGCAAGTGTTGTACAGCTTGTCCCTAATGTCGCCGAGTATGATGCGGTACGGCTCTCGCGGAGAAATCTGCTTCCAAAACTCTGCAACGTGGAACGATGGAATCAGCATATGAATGTTTGCTAATTAAGTCCCTATATGACTAGCTGTTCGGCCACATGTTCTTCATGTTTCAACAGATACACACTGTCAGTCTAGAGTCACGCAAATGGAACATACCAATGTAGTATTTGGCATACTTCCGGGAGGATTGACGGTGCATCTCGTCGGCGCGAGCCCGGAGCTCGTCGTTGCAGCGCCACATAGAAAGCTTCAAGTTAAACAAATGCACGGCGGCGTCAGAAACTGAAACCAGTACAGAACTGACATCGACTTGGGCAAATGCTCTAGTGTGAGTTCAGTGTGCTACCTCGAACATGAGACTGCCCATCTTGGAGAAGTACATGTTGGCGGCCATCATCCTGGCGAGCAGGCACACGTCCCTGGTGACCTCGGGGGTCACCCTGGGGTTCCCGTCCCGGTCGCCGCCCATCCATGAGGAGAACTGGATGAGTGGTACGTCGTAGGGGAGGCGCTCGTCGATGCCGATGTTCTTGAGCGCCGTGTCGACGCGCCGGAGGAACTTTGGCACGCCGTTCCAGATGGTGTCGTGGAAGTAGCTCATCCCCGCGCGCATCTCATCCTGCGGCGTCGGCGGCGTCCGCCGGATCTCGTCTGTCCTGAACGCCGCGAGAATCTGCAAAACACAAAATTCAGACAAGTTTCAGCCCAGTGAATCTCCCCCCCTACAGACGAGTTACTACAAGACACGGCACGATGACACGACGCAGTGGCATATCAAACGAACCTCTCTCTGAAGAGACTCGTCGATCTCCTGCTTCTCGTTCTCGGAGATGCCCTCGACGCAGAGCTGCGTCAGGCATGTCCTGATACTGAAAGAACACCATGAAACAACATTCAGGTCAGTGGTGAAGCATCAGTCACTTAGTGTTGCTCAGTGAACATGCATTTACGAATTACGCGTAACACTAGCTAGTAACAGAACAAATGAACGCTAATACGATTAATCAAGTAGTGTAGTAGAAGTATTGTTGGTTGATTAATTTACCTTGCGTGCTTCTCGAGGAGCGAGCGCCTGACGGACTGGGTAGGGTGGGCAGTGAAGACGAGGTCGATGGTCTGGCTCCGGAGCGCGTCGAACACCTCCCGGGGCGTCTTGCCGAGCCCGTGCACCAGCCGCTGGATGGTCTCGTCGATGTCGGACTCGGTGGGCGCCGTGCCCTCGTCGGCGAACCCGCCGCCCCGGCTGGCCTCCATCTTCTTCTGGTACACCATCTGGATCTCCTCGGCGAGGTTGGCCAGGTTGAGCATGTGCGAGAAGGAGCTGGACAGTGTGATGGCGTCGCCCACGTCAAGGCTCGTGAAGAGCGCCCCCAGCTGCCCCAGCCTCGCCTCCTGGTCGCCCGCGTCGCGCTGGTACTCCCCGGACACCCTCAGGCACCCCTCAACCTACACAAACAAACAAACACCATTGATTTCTTGACCACTTATCCGGGAGAGTGGAGCAGCATGAGAATTATGTGCTGCTTTGTCATGTCAGTGTGCGCGTACCACTCGTCTGAAGTTGCTGCCGTGCAGGTCCTGAAGGATGTCGAGGAAGCGGTCGACGAGGAGGGTCTCGTAGTTCAGCAGCCGGTCGTCGTCGTCGTTGGCGGACACTCTGTCCCGCGCGAGCCGCCGGAGCTCGGCGCCGACGGACTCGGCCACCGCAGCCGCGCGGACGCTCCTCGCCGCCGGCCGGCGGAGGGCGGCAGCGTACCGCGGCAGCGCGATCCTGCGCCATCGGCCGGGGTCGAGCTTTATCAAGAGCGTGAACGGCGAAGAGTGGAGCGATATCATCGCCCCCGCCTAGTAACACGCGTGCAAGTTCTATACGGCACGTATCAGCTAGCAGGACATGGCGGGAGTACGGCGAGACTGAGAGACGCCCACGCCATTTTTCTTGCCTGGGTTTTAAGTAGGGTGGGGAAGCCAAAGAGGATTTGGGTGGCTGTTATTAGCAGCCACTATGTGGCCAAAGCCAAATATGCTACGTAGGCAATATTTGGAATCGGAGCTAAATTGCCCAATCCTCCACAACGTGGTGTGATGCCAAATCTCCTGCCATATCTGACGCATACAGTTTTTAATTCAGTCCACTGCCAACTTGCTGCCCTTGCTACCACGGTGAGGAAGAAATGTTGCATGCAGATAACAATATTATATTCGTTTGATGAATTTGGCAGGCTCTTCTAGATGCGTCGACTCCCAAACTTTTGGTTTTGGCACAACCATCACAGTGTACCAGTGGCGAAGGACGAAAAAAAATCAAGGTCGGGCGAACTCTAAACCATAAAAAATAAAATCAAAATTGTCTAAACACAGTATTACTTTATATAATCAGTACCGATAATGGATCTTTAATGCCGTCAACAAAACCGGTAATGGCAAAACTCTACCTTTCCTTTGATTTTTTATTACTATCTACCACAAAACATCGGCTAAAATCAAAAACACCTTTGATATTTTTATGCCACATGCTAAAATGCAAAAGGAAAAATAGCCTAACCAAATGGAGTAGAATAGGCGAACCAGCCTGTTCATGCCAGCAGCCCAGGAGGCCTTCCAAGGTCCCCCGCGCACGGCCCAAGAAGCCCATCTCGGCTGAGACAGCTTCCAGCGGGCCCAATTAACCTTTTCTCCTTTGTTTATCCCAGAAAATGAGCAGAAAACAGCCTAACTTATATGCACATAAGAAAATACCTATGTATATGCAACTTTTTGCGAAAAATCAAGGTAGGGCGGGCGCCCTACCTTGCCCTGTGGGGAGCTTCGCCCCTGCAGTGTACTAGGGATATTAGCGTGGCAATGCCGCGGCGTGTGTTTGATGAATTTTAAGTATGTCTGTAAAAGAATTGTTGGAATGTGATTATTATTTGAACTTGGAAAAGTTTGTGCTTAGAGGAATGGTTGGATTTCGAGTATGGTTCGTATTGAAATGTATTCAAATTTGTATTCTTTTGATGTGTACAAAATGATTAGATTTGGAAGGTACTTGAAATTTTGAAATTTGTAAATGTGAATTTTGAGTTGAAATGTTCAAATAGATTGTAGAGAATGAGCAATTTGGAATTTATTCAAATTTGAATTATTTTATTGTTTACCAAATGAGCAGGTTTGATAGTTATATGACATTTTGGAATATTCGAATTTGTAATTTGAGTAGGAATGCTCAAATAGGAATGGTCTCTCATATAGTTAACATTTGAGTTGTTTTAATTTATTTGTTTTTTTGTGGGAAATAGTTAACAGTTTTTTTTAGCATGTTAGTATTTTTTTATATTTTGTTGGCTATGTACATATATAATTAGTATCTTATTCGAATTGAAATAATATTTTTGTGGTTTGTCGTAAATCTTTAAATGGAATTCAATAATCAGAAAAAATACATTATATGAGTATTTATTAAATTCAATTATAATAAGAGGGATTTAAGGTATGTTATAATTAAATTGAAATGTAGATTATGGTTCCATTTTGTTGTAATTTTCTTAGTTAGCATTATAATTAGGGGGAATATATTATGGTTATCTCCAAATAGTTTCCATTTTCAGCATTTATTATATTTGTTTGCATATTTCTTATTATTTATTAAATTGGAATCTTCAGATATATTTGTAGTGTATCATAAAAAAGTGTATTGACTTTATAATTAGGGATAGTGTAATATGTGAGTTATATTTTATAGTATCTTCAATTTTATAGCAAATTGTAATGTTCAAGTGTGTTGCATTTATGTTTTCCATGAGCATTTTGAAATATCTTATTGTTTTTTAAATTTCTAGAAATTGAAATGTGAGGGTGTTGATATGTTTTGATAAGTGAGCCATCCATTATTTATGTGGGATAATATGTGAGGTATTTATATTTTAGAGTTTTTTTTTTTAGCAAATTGAATTTTAGAATGTTTTTTTGTGCGGGAAGTTTGATAATTTGCAAAATTTAAAATTTAGATTTTTTTTTTATATGTTGTTTCCACTATTTTGCATTGTAGTTTCGAATATACAAATATAGTTTTTTTTTGTGAATTTATAATGGTAGTTTTGTTACATTTGAATTCTCTTTGCGGTCATTAAAATATTAAATGCTTATATATGAAATGCATTCAAAAAATTTAAGATATCATAGTTTTTTTTGTTTATATTGACATATTTGTCATATTTTCCTTATTCGTGGGGTAAAATTCTATTTTGGAAATGTTTATATTCGAAAATTGTTTGGATTTTATTTTTTTTGGAATTTGAAGGAGGTTGTGTTTGGAATTTGTTTTAATTTCAAAAAATTGTTCAAATTGGAAGCCTTTTAGGTTTGAATTCTTTTTACGTTTACGGAATGTTTAGATTTGAAGGATATTTAAAATTTTATGAACGTTCGAGTTTAAAAATTTAATCGTATGGCATTAACAGCTAGCATATATTTTTTTTGAACATTTTGCTATGTATTTTTTTCCCTTTGTGTAAATTTAAAGTTATTGATTTTGTGAAAAAATTCAAATTTATATAATTTGTTTTCGTATTTTTGTAACCATTTTGATATGTATCTGTTTTTTCATTTGTGTAAAGATTTGAAAATGTCTACATTTTGGAATTGTGCAGGTTTACAAATTATTGAAGGTGTATTTGAAAATATGTAGAAGTTAAAAAAAAGTGGAATAAAAAGAAAAGAGAAAAAGAAAAACAGAAAAAGAAGAACAGGGAAAAAAAAAGGCCGAACCGGCCGCACAGCAGCCGGCCCGGCCCACGAAACGGCCCAGTGGCCAGCCCACGCCCGCCGCGAGGTTACCGGGGGACCGAGCCGCCGCGGCGGCGGCGTCGACGCCGGCAGCGCGCCGCCGCGTTCTGGGACGCGCAGCTCAGCGCGTCGGACGCGCGTCGTCGCGGGAGACTCGTACGTGGCGGCGCTGCCGCTGGTAGGGCATCGGAGCGTCGCCGGCGGCGGTCGGATGCGGCGGCGGGGCGCGAGCTCTGCGGCGGCGATTAAGGCGCATGTGCGCTGTCCCGACAAGCGGCGACCGGCGAGGAGGGAGACCGGCTGACGGCGCAGCTCGCCGTGGCCGTGGATCTGGCCGGGGAGGGCCGTGGCGGCGAGGGCGCGGTCGGCTGCGCCGGCGACGCCGCGGTCGCGCTGGAGAGAAGAGAGAGGGAGGGGGGAGCTGCGCTGGTTTTTTACACGGAGGTCCTCAATTTTTTTCCAAATTACGAACCAGTCCTTTGCGGGCGTTTTTTTGCAAAAGGATGCGCTGGAGACGACGTGGCGTAGCCTGATTGGTAGAAACTCCGTGCTACAGTGTTACTGTAGCTTGCGCGAATTTTGACGTGATCTGGGCCGTCAGACGCGTCGATCGGACGGCTCTGGTTTTCCGGGCGACGTGGACGGCGTAAACGAGAGCGGTTCGCACGAACTTTTATATATAGGGGAATGGAGCTGCTGCCAAAAGCCAAATAGAGCATTTGGCAACGATATATGGCACACGCTGTGGATTCCCACGACATCTCTCCGGTCTCCACTGTGGCTAAACCCATGCGCGCCATACGATCTTTTGCCGAAAATGGATTTTCTACAACTCATATGGCGCGCAACTCGTATCTCGGGCCGTCCGTTTCCGTGATTGAACGGTCTAGATTTGATCTTGGATGCGTTGAATGTGACCGTGATTGAACGGTCTAGATTTGATCTTGGATGCGTTGAATGAAACGGACGGCCCGAAATACGAGTTGCGCGCAATGGGTTGGAGAAGCTCATAACCGTCTTTTGCCGGACGTTTCGCCGGTACCACGGGCCGTACTACTGCCGTAGCTGTTAACTCGCGGCATGGACGAGCCGCGTGTTCCTCATTTCGGCCTCTTCTCCGTGAGGATTATGCCAAGTCGGCAGCTGAAATATCTTCTCTGCCCAATATGGCTCCTCGGTTTTGTTTCTTCCGAGGAACCGACGCTTAGATGGGTGAAGAGCTGTAGACTGGTTTCTGGTTGGGAATGTTGTGCACTGGACCGACAGAGACATGGGGAAGCTGATAAATCTTCCTCCGTGACGGCACAGACAATTGACAGCAACAATGTGATGAAAGTTAGAAACAGCCAAATGGGAGAGGAAGGGAATGTGCACCAGAAATTCACTACAAATGGCATCTCAGAATCCAAATTTTGGAATATCCTACAGGTAATGTGACAAATGTGTTGCTTCAAATGATATTTGCAACATGAGGTCGAAATGACCATTCCAGTTCTGCACAGGCCACACAAACTGAGGACAAGAAAATATCCATTACCATCCCCCAAAAATATACGGACTAATATTTTGAGACATGAAATGACATCTAATAGGGATGGGCATTCAGTTGCACACCCTCTCTTACAACAAACAGAATATTGCTAAAAGAAAGTATTAGCTTAATCTGGAAATGAGATCCACCAGCATAAGAAGCATAGTAAGACACAAAAATAGCTCTTGCCTGGAGTATTCACTAAAGAAAGCAGGAATGACTGCTTGCAGAACACACAGAACACGATGAAGAAAAATCAATAGCATAATATCATGATTTAGATTCTGCTACTCAAATACAAAGTATGAAGGGAGTTAACAACGTAAATGCAAATGAGACTTCTCGCTCAAGAATGATTTGCCTTTGCCAACCCCATCTTATTAACATTGCAAAGAGACAATTTTTCGTACAATGCTAGGAAAAATATCTTAACAAACTTATTTTATCAGTTGATCTCACTACCATTAATAAATAATAAGATAAATTTACATGATGTGAATATGATTAACATTTCCACAATCACATGAACCTAAGATACACTACCACAAACTAAAAAGGGTTAAAAAAACAGACCTGCAAAATCTAATTACAATGAAGAAAAAGGTGTTATTCACATTTTCGCTCTTCATCTTGTACTACTTGCATATACAGAAAAGGTTTGTCATATGCATTCCCAGTAGAGTGCTCATACATCACTCCAGCTATCGTCATCACCTCCCTCGTCACTGGTCACAGCCTGATGACATGCAAGTAATCAGGGAGGCACAAATAATAGCCCAAAATGTAACATGAGGAAAAATTAAGACAATACATACCTGTCGGATCGCATTCGCCTTCTCCAAAATTGCTACAACGTTGGAATTGGCTGTGGACTGGGATGAGGTGCTTGTCTTAGATCCATTTGTTCGTCTTAAGTTGAATGTCTGCATTTGTACAAACATATTAACAAACAAGTGAGGTACTTTAGTGCTCTGTGTTAGAGTGCAGAGAATCAAGAAATTCTTAGCAACAGCCTAAAGGTTGTGGTATGCAAATACATCCGTTCATATATTTGACATACCTTGCTCCTGATTTGCTGAAGCAAGTCCTCTCTTTCATCCAAACTGTTAACATCACTGACTACTGCCTTTGACTTTTGATGCCCATTCAGCTTCTGCAGATCTGGCTGCAATGGTTGTTAGGTAAAGTGGAGAGAAACATCAGTATCGCATCTAGGTAAAGATCTTCAAGTTCAAGAATCAACCGATCATTACTAGAAATATTACTTGTTACTACCTCTGTTCTAAATATAAGCCTTTTAGCCTTTCCTTGATTCGTACGTATCTAGATGTATTTTAGTGTGTGTTGATTCACTCATTTCAGGCCGTACTTAATCCACATTGAAGTGGTCAAAACATCTTATAATTTGGAACGGAGGCAAAAGGAAAGGCTAGAAACATTTTTACTATACAAAGTGTTCAACAGTAAACCATGATGACCTCAACAGCACTACTGGGTCAGACAACATTTTATACCCGTAATCAGTAGCTGAGGGTCCAAACTCGTCATGACCTATAGCAATACAGGGATTTGTACATATGGTGGGAAAAGTGTGTTATGGGCTTATGGCTGAAATGTCAGGAAGGCTACAACAAATCAGTATTCCCATGCCTAACATGTTTTAACCATAGAACAGCGGCATTCATTCTCTGAACATAAAATGCTTGCCTGCTGCAGTGCCGGATCCATAATTTAATCCTATCGACTCTGACCACATATCACACACATAAGCATTCCACATTTAACATATTTAGCCAACTCGTCAGTTATATTGATAAAATTATCAAATGATTTATCCAGAGACCTATTTTGAATTTCCACGTTGGGGAAGAGGAAGTGGGTTCTCTACTTTCCACTCCTTCCATGTGAACTAATTTTGCCACATTGGTAAAGTAGCAAGAGTAAGAACATAATAATAACTGAGAATTCTTTAAAGGAAAAATAAAGAGCAAACAAACCTTATCCCTAATTTGCTGAAGCAAGCTTGATTTGATCTCGAAGATATTAGAAAGCTGACTTGTTTCTTTTACTGCGTCGACTTTCTGATTGATCTGCATGCACAGAGTTCATATAATGTCATCAGCAAATTATCATTTCTGTCTTACCAAGGAGAGACACAAGGAGAACTGATACCAAGTTGTTCAAACAAGGGTCAGTCTTACCACTTCCTTATCACTTCCTTGTGGGTCTGGTGCTGCACTCGGCGGAAGATGTTCTTCCTGCACAGGAGTGTGTAGTGGTAGACTCGAGGCATTATTAGCATGTCTTTTGCTGTAGAGCCTCTTTCTTCTTCTAGAGAGTTATTTGTCTCATCGTCCTCCACTGCATTGGGGGAAGAGGAGGTGGCGGCGGCATCTGTTCTTCATCCGGTGATAAATTGACTGGATTATGTGGAATGAGGTTTGATTGTTTGTGGACATCAAACTGTCAAAGTTAGGAAGTTCTCCAGCAGGATGGGATTCTAACGTGCCAAGTCCATTATGATCTCCAATATCTGAAAGTAAAATAGTGGACTTCTCACCAGATAAGTTCATCTGCTCGAATCCCATATAGCTAGAGATAGGTGCTGTGGAGGATCCTATCTGATTTGAATCATTATACAGCTCATGATCCTCCAATCCAATTCCATCTTCTTGATCCCACAACTCGAGTTTGAATATAAACGTGGACTTAGATCATCATATGAAGAATAACTATAAGATCTACCAAAGGTGTCATCTTCTGATTCAGAACCACTACCAGCTGTGGAACAGAAGACCCTGGAAGTAACTGAAATGTCGGCAAGATCATATCTTCAACATTATCATGAAGATTGCCATCACAGAAATCAAGGTTCAATTTTGACATTTCAGATGCACTCATGGGGTGAAAAGATATTTTCATATGCTCAAGTGGCGGAGATGATTTCTCAGAGTAATGGCAACTAGAGAGATTGACGATTTGGAATGTCTATCCATGCCATTTTCTGTTTCCTTGTCAAGTTGAGATGCCTCTAATACTGTTTCCTTTGGTGCTAGACTAGAATTTACAGTAGCTTCGTAGCTTCCATTGCATCAGTGTTCACTTTCCCAGATGACATAGGAAGATCACTATATTTGGGAGAAGTTCTTCTCTGAAGTGTATTAGCAGGAATCTTTGCGCAATGCTTGAAAAGCTTGATGCAGACACCACATGCAAGTTATTCTTCCAGCCATGTCAGTGGCAGAGTTTGAACCATTTTCAGCATTATCTTCAGATTCTAGAAGCTCGCTTATGAAGTTTGCTTGCCATTCATATTTTTGTGCTCACTGTGCTCGAAATATGCAGAACAGTCTGAGGGCCGATCTGTTCTTATGGCTGATTGGTTAGTCTCTGAGTTGCTTTGGCTTGGATAACGCTGATGTTCTTCATAACCAGATAGGGTGTCCTCCCTTGGACCATCTTGGCCACCAAATACTGGAGGTTTAGATGGTTCAAGTCCAAAGAGCCCAGCATTTGTCCAGAGCTTAACAGGAGATACTTCAACAGAACTGGTAGGAGCATTTGTTGGTAGGTGTTGGGTTGCACATCCATTCTCTGATGACTCGTTCAGACGCATGGTCTGTGAATGAGACATTTCAGCCACGCCAAAACCACCAAATTCCTCATGATTCTCTCCAGGATAATCCTGAGGACTCCTTTCTGAAATAACAAAAGAGTTACTAGTGCTATCACCAGGTGAGATTTTAGCAGCAGATGCCTCACTAGTCGGAATGAAGGAAATGGTAGGTTGGGGTACAAGAAAACTAGTGCCTTCATCAGAACTATCTTCCAATGCATCTTCTGCAGTACTCTCAGGGATTTTACTGACAACAGACGCTTTATTGGGAGGAGTAACTGCATAGGTTGACAGTCCTGGTTTTGTCATCTCAGGAGAATCTCTGGGGGCAACTTCTGCATTACTCTCAGGCATTTCATTTGCATCGGGGGACCTTGGATTGGGTGGTGTAGCTGTATATGCTTGCGGTGCCAGTTCTGAAATCTCAGGGGATGAGGACCTCCAACAGAATCCTCTGCATTATTCTCAGGGAGAGTGGCAACAGATGACCATTCATTAGGATGTATATCTGTATAACCTAACAATCCATGCTGTGAAATATCCGGAGCATCTGCACTTGACAAACTGGGAAAATCAGCAGTTCTTTGAAACATATGTGACATTCTGGAATCTCGACATGTATCAGGAAATTCAGCAGGAGAAGAAACAGGAAGTTGTGAAGCATCTACTGGCTCCATTTGAGGTGCATGAGAATTGAAAGGTTGCACTGGCTTTCCTCGTTTTTTAGTTTGATATTCAACTTCAGTCTCTGTCTCAGATTCAAGTGTATTAAGTGCATCCATGTAGTTGTCTGTTTCACTGGGGACTTCGTCATGGTGGTTCAAGCCTGATGACAGTAATAACAGTTTTGCCTTCTGAAGCAAGGCCCCTTGCTGCTCCAAAGTTTCCAACTCTCTATGATCAACTTCTCGCCGCACAGGCTTAATATGTTTAGTTTCTGGATTTTCAGCCCTATCCATCACAACATCATCACAATAGACAGAACTTTTAGTCATGACAATTGCAGTCTTTTCATGCCATTCAACAGAAGGTGACCTAGCAACCATCTCATCTGACAGGAACCTTGCTTCAGATCATCTGCCCTGGTCCCACTAATCAGGCTGGAGGAAGATGTATCAGTAAGCTTGTGCAGATTAATACTTGACAGCTTATCATGGCCACTGATTGACAACTTGTCATGATCGTTATCATGAGAAACTACAGAAGGCTTTGTTTCTGAAGCTTGTTCTGCAAAACTCAGTCGTGCCTTCGAACTAAACGAAGAAGATCTGCTTATATTGTCAAGGTTAGATCTAGCATCAGAAGTAGATCTGTGCTCTGAAAAGCTCCGGCCATCGGTGCTAGGAGATGCACACTGCCTGCTGGCAAAAAGAATAGTCTGAGTGAAATTCTAGATATATTGTCTAATACACAAGAAAAACGAAGTCATGAGGATGAAAATATATCGCAATTCTTCGAGTTTGGGTTTGTGTGTAAAACCTGCTGGTAAGTTGAACAGCGGTGAGTGATCGCTGCAATTCACCGTTCCTAAGCCGAGATGTGGCTTGTCCAGGATATGGTTCTTTCAGGCGTGATCCTTTTCTCTGTCCAAATTCAAACAAGTCTTTCAGCATAGAGTTACCAACCAAAAAAAATTACATCTGCCAAAACTAATATCAAAACAAGCCACAACCGTTCAAATAACAGAAGGATGAAGCATGGTAGCTCAGCAATGCATTTAGCAATTGTTAAAGATTTTCCAATAGGCCTAACTTCTATCGAACTAAAATGACCACAGGAATGGCCTTCCAGAAGATATTTTAAACAAGTATGTGTCTAATTCTTCTTGATATTTTACAGAGCCAGTAGTTCTTGCTTCTACCAGAAAATTTAACATACCTATATAACTTAGTGACACTATATCACTTTTCGATGTCTCTGGAAATAAAACTAATACATAATAGTTCACAGTAATAATATTTAGACTTATTGTAATAATTTATTTTAGATACTACGCAATAGTGGTTGCGTTGACATGTTTGCTCACAGAGTAGACTGGAGCAGCAACACCAGAGGTAGATTGGCTTTATGTTAGTTATGCCTGTGTTTTGACTAATATAGCTAAGCAGAAAATAAGTAACAGAACCTTGATTTTCTGAGATCTCCTTTCTTTTTGGAGATTTGCAGTCTTGTCTGCTCTCATCACATCCCATGATTTCTTGAAGTACGATGGATCAGAATATCTTCTCAAACAAGCCCCAGCACCAGAATTATCAAATCTGAAAAGAAATCAAGTTAGATATCAAAAGACGCTTGAATAAGGCGGGAAAAATCATCCTTACTTGTCGAGAAGGTAAAGCCGTGGTGGGTCTCGACATTCTTCGTACGAATCCATCATAAAGCGAGGCAGATCACTGGATAGCAGGTGATTTTGCTCATTTTGAAGTTGAGTATGCCACTCAGAGCCTGCATTTAGATAGCAAATTAAGTTAAACTGCACAATGATCTTAAACCAAATTGTTTGTTATGGTCAATAGACATCCGATATGAGACTGAATTAGGGGAGCCGTTTTGTACCATGTGGATTTAGTAATGGAAAAGCAAAAGCTAGGTTCATTATTCATTACTACCAACCAGGGCTGCTCTGACATTATGGACAGTTCAATATAATACCTAAAAGGTTTGTAATGATATAGTGACACCAACTTCAATCAGTTGGGATTTTTTCTGTAAGTTTGACCTGGTTTCAGATTGCCATTGGTAATATTCACATATGTACATAAACACCAGCCAACTTCAGTTAGTATCAATCCATTCTAATGAACTAGTGCTGGACAGATTAGTGTCAATTAAATGGGCAAAATCCCCACACAAAAAACTAAATGGGCAAAATGACTATTGACGACTAAAATGTGCACAATAAGCTTGTTTTCTTCTACTAGTGATGCATTCACGAAGTAACTACCTGGTACATAAGCAAAATGTATATGGCTCTTCTGATTCTTCACAGCTTTTTCGAGAGATGGAAGTGCTGCTTCAATGTTCTGTACTCGAGTCAGCACCTTACGCCCCCGAGCAGATGTGGTTATAACTTGCTCATGTAAGTCGTGGAAAACATCCGCCGCAAATCTGGTATGACCAAAGTATGTCTCAGGCATAGTAAACTAAATGTTAAAAACTTAGGATGACAATTACAGGAGCTAAAACAGTCC
This sequence comes from Poa pratensis, assembly GCA_947311845.1. NCBI lineage: Eukaryota > Viridiplantae > Streptophyta > Magnoliopsida > Poales > Poaceae > Poa > Poa pratensis. The sequence goes on from CAMZMU010000088.1 coordinate 20,171,105, forward strand.
TGAAGCCAACTGAAAGCTAACAAATCAATAAAACGATATGGCGGTAAAGAAAATGGGGGTGTGGGGGGGGGGGGGGGGGGGGACAGGCAATGCAATGACAAACAATAAAACGATAAAATCATTAATAATGAAAAATAATGGTGACAGTTTTGGATCAACAAACAGTAGGGATTGTTCTTGCACCAGAATTAGCAAAGACTCATGTAGCCCGAGCATTCAACAACATATATCTGCGAGTGCACCCACTAGGCCATCTAAAACGGAAACTTTTCAGAAACACCAGCTATATCATAGAGAACAGATAGGGATATTTTCGCAACATAAACTCATGCTAACAGGATCTTGCCCAAACAAGGCACAGGGAGCTATTACTAATTCAGCAAAGCATGCCTCCCAAAACATAGGAATTGCAGACAGAAACCACCTAAATCATAGCGCTTTGAGAACGCACAACTTGGCACTACCCGATTCAATCCTACCGCTAAGTCAGAAAATAAGCGCAAATGCAGCTGGTGCCTGAAACGAGATATCCCATTCCTGCGTGGCAGGCTGCAGTTTGGCGATAACCAGCACGAGGGAAGTGGGGAACCCTGCTATAATTCGTTGAACCTGGCACTCAATCCCGTGTAATCCAATACAACCACCTGAACCCCAGATCCCACTTCCTTCCAACCACCCTCAATCTGAAGCACAAACAGTTCAACTTAACGAAGCAGCACCCAGCCGCAGCTGCCCGCCAAAATCACCGCACACGGAGCGCACCAGATCCCACCCTGGGACGGCACACGCACTCAACGAATCGACACGCACAACGGCACAAGACACTAAAATCAGACGGCGAGGCAGGAACGGGGATAGCAAAGGGAACGGGGGCGGCTTACTCCGCGAGATCTCCGAGCTGGCGCAGGATCCCGACGAGGCCGGCGACGGCGACGCCCTCGAGCAGCGCCTTGGGGTCCGCCTCCCCACCCCCGCCGCCGCCAACGCCTTTCTTCCCGGCTCCCGCGCCGCCGCCGCCGTACAGGCCGGGGTCCCCGAGCCCGACCTCATTCCGCACCTCGAACCTGACGAGCGGCATCTCCACTCACCGCCGAGGCGCGGAGGCCCTCATGACTCGCCGCGCTGGCTATAAATGCGACGCGCCGCAACGACTACTTTTCCAGTGGGGGCAGGTGCGCCGACTTCGGGCGCCGGGGGGGGGGGGGGGGTGCGCGTCCGTCGAAGGTTGCCGCCTCCGCACGGAAGAGGGGCGGCCGTGGAGGCTGACGAGGAGGAGTAGAGGCGACGGCGACCCGTGGCGGGGAGGAGAGGAGGGGAGGGGAGCGTCGGTCTCCGACAAGGTGCGGGGCGAAAGGGACGGTGGGAGCGCAGCGGCACGAGGGGGATGGGCAAGTGGCGCGGCCGTGGTGTGCTCTCTGCGATTATGCTTCCGCTCGAGTTCAGCGCTATGTTGTGCTGCTGAGTCGGGGGCGTGGTTGCTATTTCTGGCCCTGCTTCGTGGTTTTCACTTCAGGTACCCACTTTTCGTTTGTGTGACGGGGGTTGGAACATGCGTTCTGTGCTTGCGGTGCGGTCACGTCAACTGCGATTTCAAGCCTGCAGCTCGGTGTGAAAAATGTGACAAGTGTCTTTTTTTAGAGAGTACGCAATTGCGTACCGTAATTTTATAGAAGATAGAATTTGTAATTACAAGACAGGCTCTGAATCTAGATTCAGGACCAGGGAAACACCACACCGAACGCAGCTAAGCCTACTCTCTCGCGACATCTATGGGAACACCCTCCTCTTGCCTTCTTATCGATCGCAGCAAGGCAAGCTCCTCCACGATCAGTTCCGCCAGCCGAGCTGCAGGGAACTGACGCCTGGGGTTATTGAAACACCACGCATTCCTGTTTTTCCATAGCGCATGGCAGCCGGTGCAGATGAGGGTGTCGAGCAGCTTCCTCTCAGAAGTAGCACACCTGCTTCTCACCTGCATCCACCAGTCCTGCAGGGAATCGGTGGCAAGGGGGGCAAAGCTGAACCCCAACGCAGCGCCTGCTCGGAACCACACCTCTCTGGCATGAACACACTGCACCAAGATATGCTCTGCCGTATCTTCCTCCTGAAGACACACGAAACACGCACTGGTATGCTCCTGGAGTCCGTGCCTTGCTCGGCGGTCAGACGTCCAAATCCGGTGCTGCACCGCGAGCCATACAAAAAGTTTGCATTTTGGCGTCGCAAAGTTCTTCCAAATTGGGTCTGCAAGCTGGAACCTGGTTCTTCCTTGCAACAGCATCGCGTACGTAGAGCTGGCTGTGTATTTGTTGGAGCGCGCCCAAGGCCAGCCGAAAACATCCTGCGCCTCCTGATCTCGGTCCACCCCTCTGATGGCTAGCCAAAGCGCAAGGACCTCGCGCACACCTCTATACGCTAGCGTTCCCGGGATGTCCAGGAGCCAGCTGTTATCCTGAATTCCTTGAGCCACAGTCCGAGAGTTCCGCACTCTAGTGTCTACAGTTCTGACCAGCCCTGGCGCCCAGTCCTTTGCCGCTTTGCCATTGATCCAGCGGTCGCTCCAAAAAAGGGTTCTCAGACCATTGCCAACTGTTATGCGCACAAGATTATCGAACACCGCCTTGGCTTTGGTGTCCTTCAAGGGGGGGAGCCCCTGCCAGGGTCTGCTGGTCTCTGTCCGTCTGATCCACTCCCACCTTGTCCGAAGTGCAAGCCCTTGCAAGCGCAAATCTTTTATGCCCAAGCCTCCAAACTCCTGCGGCGTGCAAATATTTTCCCATGCCACTAGGCACTGACCTCCGGTTGCCCTATCTTTGGCAGACCAGAAAAAGCCTCGCAGGGATTTCTCGATTTCCTCCAAAAGCCAGCAAGGTGCATCCGCCACCAGCAGATGATGAACCGGGCGCGCAGTCATCACCGCCTTGACAAGCGCGAGACGCCCCGGACGCGCAATCATCCCTCGTTGCCATGCTGGCGCGATATGACACGCCGCCTCCAACATAGGTTGCCACTGGTTCTTCGTGAGAGGTTTAAGCGCTAATTGCAAGCCCAAGTATTTGATCGGAAACTCAGCTATTGGGCACTGCAGGATCTCCAAAACTAAATTCTTTTCTGCCGCCCCACTCCGAATAAGGGTCGCCGACGTCTTCCTGTAATTCACCTGCAGACCAGTTGCCCGCCCAAAAACTGAAAGCAGCTCTCTGATTGCCACAAGATCAGTGACTTCAGGCTTGATGAATACGACCACATCGTCAGCGTAAATGGATAGCCGCTGCACCGGTGTAGCACGTCCAATCGGAGCTAGGAGGCCATGCTCCGAAGCTCTCAGAACCAGCATGGTTACAACCTCCATCGCGAGCACAAACAATTGGGGGGAGAGCGGATCCCCCTGCCGTAGACCTCGGGCATGTGCAATCCTCCTTCCGGGTACCCCATTGACTACTACCTTGGTGGTGGCAGATCTGAAGCAAATCGCCAGCCATCCCAGGAAAACCTCCGGGAACCCTAGGCCTCTCAACACCTCAAACAAGAAAGCCCAGGAGAGGGAGTCGAAAGCCCGTGAGATATCCAATTTGAGCAGCACACCTGTTTCCCTACGACCATTGATTCTTCTAGCCATCTGCCGTACCAGCACAAAATTATCATGCAAGTTCCTTCCCTTAATGAATGCGGATTGATTTGTGCTAACAAGTGTCTCCATCTTTGGCCGGAGACGATTTGAGAGGATTTTGGTAAAGAGCTTTGCAAAACTGTGCACCAAACTAATTGGTCTGAAATCTCCAATCTCCTCGGCTTGCAACTTCTTTGGAATTAGAGTGATCAAAGCTCGGTTTAACCTTGCAAAATTCCTGCCATCTCCGACAAAAAGCTTTAGCAGTGCTGCCATTATTTCTCGCTTGATGATGGGCCAAGCCCTCTGATAAAAGGCCCCAACGAAGCCATCTGGGCCTGGGGCCCTATCAGCCGGCAACTCCTTGATGACTCCCCAAACTTCCTCTTCCGAGAAAATGGCACCTAGATCCTCCAAGTCATGTTCCTGAATACCAAGCTGCTGCAAGTCCAACGTGACATTGCGGTTGTGGATCGTGCCAAGCAGGGCATGATATGCTTCAAAGAAAGCCTCCTCTTTTCTAGCTTGGTCCGTGATTAGTTGCCCATCTACGCGAATCGCCGGCATAAAGGTCTTCACGCGCCTTCCATTAGCAACAGCATGGAAAAGGCGAGAGTTGGTGTCACCCTCCTTAAGCCAGCGCAGCCTTGACCTCTGACGTGCCATGGTCCTCTCGAGGGAGCTGAGACCTAACACTAAGTGCTTGAGGGTTCGCCGCAGCCACCACTCACCGTCAGACAGAGGGCGGCTGTCATGCGCTTCATCGAAACGATGGATCAGGATATGCGCCATGGCAATCTGCAACTTGATGTTGCCAACTTTACGGTCGCCCCAACTCCGAAGATGAGTCGCCAGGCTACGAAAGCAGGCGTCTAATCTGAGGAAAGGGTCCGTGATACTATCCTCGCAGTGCCACCCTTCTTTTACAGCATCATCGAAACCCTCAAGCTTGAGCCAGAAAAGCTCAAATTTGAAGCGTTGCTTGGGTCGAAGACCCGCGGCCATTGAGAGGTGGATGGGCGCGTGATCCGAGACTGATGAGGACAGAGTTTGCAGGAGTGCATCCGGATAGCAAAGCTCCCAGTCAATAGATACCAGGGCTCGATCAAGTCTGGACATGGTCGGCGTCCTCCTCTCGTTACTCCAGGTAAACAGACGGCCATGCATATAAACCTCCTTCAGTTCCATAGAGCTAACAAAATCTCTGAATCTGTTCATGTTGGTGCGATCCAAGTTGTTATTGTTCTTTTCAGAGGCCCGCAGGATCATGTTGAAGTCTCCGATGATCAGCCAGGCTCCCGGACAGAGGCTGCGGCGTTCCTCCAGCTCTGTCAAGAACTGCACCTTCTCCTCGTTTGATTGTGGTCCGTAGACCACCGTTACCCACCAAACCTTGTTATCCCGTGATCGAACTTCTCCGGTGACAGAGAAGGAGTCACGAGAGAGGTTGGAAATAGACAACACCGTGGAGTCCCAAGCTAACAAAATTCCTCCTCGCGTTTCCTGGGCCGGCAAGAAGAAAAACTCATCAAACCTCGGACCCAAGCACTGGTTGACTACATAGCAGTCAATCATCTCCATCTTTGTTTCTTGTAAGCACACAATGTTTACACCCAGCGGGCTCACAAACTCCCTAACAGAATCACGTTTCGCCGGGTCATTCAAACCCCGGGGGTTCCAACTCAGAATACTTGGGTTACAATCCATGGATACATGTAAAGGAAACACCTGGCATTGCACCACACTCAAGCGTGTGCACACACCTCTCCGGAGCCAGCAGCCCTAAGCTCATGACTCGCCGGCATCGTTTTCCCAAAGACCGCTGCAAGCGCTTGAAGATGTTGATCGCGCATGGGAGAGTCGAAAAGCTCTTTGAACTCTTGTGCGGCGTTGACATCCGGCGCCAAACCACTAGGGGATATGCCCAAAGCCTTGTGCAGAGCTGCCTCCGCAGCGGATGCCTTCTTAGGTTGCTTGCCTATGTGCTTGACAGGAGCTGCGGCGTATTGAGGCGATCGCTCCGCCTAGGCGTGAAGAACTCTGTATGGGGACGGGACGAGGAGGCAGCCTCGATCTCCCGTAGCAGCGGTGGCGCCAAAGTCTTCAGCAGCCTCGCGCAGAAAGCGCGCATACGGCCCAAGGCCGCACTCTCCTGATCCGCACGGCCCAACACCACCTCAGCACCCGCATGGACAGCGGTATCCTGCAGACACGCTCCCTCGGAAGTTTGGCTACCTTCAGAGAGCGCTACCGAGAAGAACTCGTGCTGCGCGAACTGGGCCCCAGGAGGGGTGGGGCCAGAAAGGGGGCACTCCTGTACCTCCGCCACAGCCGACCCAGGCATGTTGGCGTCCATGGTGGTCTCCTCACCGTCCAAGACTCCAACGTTCACAACGCTCGGGGGCACCGAATCCGGCACATCCAAGCCGGTGCATGCCTCCACAGCTGGCATCCGGAGAGGATCTATCTCGGGCAGCTGCTCAATAATGCAGTCTTGATTGGCGATATTCCCGGGACCAGCCGTCGTTGGGATCGGCACAGTCTGCGGGGACAAAGCTGCATTGTCGGGGCTGGGAAGCTGTGGACTCTTGTCGCCAAGCCCCACAAGGTCCATCCCTGACCCACAGCGTGTCGCCACAGCATTGGTGGAAACTCCTTCTTCATGTCCTGTAGACACAGCGGCCCAGCTGGCTGGTAGGCTGGTCGCCCCTGCCTCGGGATCTCCTACTGCGGCGAAGGCTGCAGAACCTGCTTCTTCTTTATCAGAGGTGGGCAGGTGGGGCTGGGAGACTGACGACCGATTCAAAATCTGAACATTGCCCGGGCCGCTACTCCTCGACGAGATCCTGCCGTCCAAGCCTGGCAGGCGCCAATCCAACGGGCCAGCGCGCGTCCTGCCAGCAGGCTGCATGGACCGGAGCCGCCGGTGATCGCCGCCGTGCATGTGACCTCCATGACCCGCGAAAGGGCCCCGGCTGTCCGGCACCCCAGGGGTCCAGGACCTGTCGCTCGCTGTCCAGTAACCCTCGCCGTCGTGGACGAGATCGCCCTCCTCCGGCAGCCCATCCTGGTCGCTGCCCGGCGAGCCCCGCATCCGAAAACCAGGGTCTTCAAGCAGCATGAACTCCGCCACCCTCTCGACGTGGATGAGAACACGGTACTGAAGCAGACCCAACTCCGTCAGCCTATCCAGCGGCGGTGGAAACGGGACGCCGGCCGGCGGCTCCGGTACCCAGAGTAAGCTTACCGGCGGAATGGACTCCGGGTCCGCCGTCCACGCGTCTGCCCGGAACGTGCCCAAATCGGACCTATCCGCCGTCTCCTGCGCCACAGCCTCTACCGACGCCGACGAACCCAAAATGCTCTGTACCGTATCGGTCTCCCAAGCGTGCGGCGGAAGGCCCTCCACCGCCAGCTGCACCTTGGAGCGCATCACCACCTGCTGAGCCTGCGCTTGTCGGTTCCATGGACGAAAGTACAGTTTGAAGCCGGAGTGCTCCAGGAACGGCCTCGCCGCCACAGCACGCCGATCCGCCTCAGAGCTGAACACAAGCAGGAAGTCCTCTGGCTTGAAAACGTGCACCGAGAAAGACCCCCGCGGAATGCTAGCTTGGGCGATGATGGCCTCCTCCGCCTGATCGCGCGACACCGCAGGCCGAGCACCGCCCACATAGGCCACCAGCGCGAACCGAAGCCGGTGCTCCATGTCCTCCAACTGTGCAGAGCGGCGAATGATGCAGATTGGGGTAGGGGCCGCCTCCGGTGAGACCGCATCCCGCCTTGTCAGAGCGAAGTCCACCTCGGACGCACCGGCACGCTCCGGCGTCCGCCCAGAATCGCGCGGCACCCACACCGACCGAGAGGGGCCCGGACGGGAAGCATCTGGCCGCTGGCCCGGCGCGCCAGGCTGAGACGCAGCAGGCACGCCATGGCCCGGATCCCTCGAGTCTTGCTGTCCATGGGCCACCAAGGTCGGCGGCGTCCTTCCAGCACGCGGCCGCCACACAGGGCGAGTAGGCGCCGGTTGCGCAGCAGGCGTTCGCCGGTCCGGCGCGCCAGGCTGACCAGCAGCAGGCGCACCACGACCCCGACCGCCAGGCTGCTCAAGCCGACCCCTTTCAGCGGCCGCACGCACTCTTCTCTCCACTGCCTCCATCGCTTGCTGCCTGAGGTCCTCCTCGGACTCCGGGCTGCGGGGACGTTTGCACCCGCCGGACCCGTGTCCCTCGTCGCCACAGCGGATACACACCTGGTCATTGGTGCATCCCCGCTTGAAGTGCCCCTTCTGAAGGCACCTGAAGCACTTGCCTGCCATGCCGGGCGAGACCTGCCTTGGCATCAACGGCGCGGCCGCCGCCTGCGCCCGCCGCATCTGCTTCCTGCGCCTCCACTTCGCCTTCCTTGACAGCTTGGGTTGCACCCAGACCAGTCGATCTTGGATCCGTCTGCCACCCGCCGCCAAGGACTCCACTTCCAGCGCCGGTGACTCTCTCCGGCCGGAACTTGCCTCCGAGCTTCCGCACGCCGACGGGGAGGAGAGCCCCGCTGCCAGATCTAGGCCGGACACCACGGGCCTCGCCGCAGAAGACGAGCCCGGACTCGACTCGCCCGTCGAGAGGACGAAGGCGCCAACTCGCAGGATCCCCGCAGAAGGGTGGGTGGCCGTCGCGCCCGGAGCGGAGGGCGACGGTGGGTGGGCGCCGGGGCCGGAGTGGCCGTCGGCGTGGGGGGAGAGGAGCGGGCGCACGCGAGAGCCATCTCGTTCGCTATACTTTGACAAGTGTCTTCAGCTTGACCTTCTTAGCACTAGGATCGTTTTTTTTCAAAAAACGCGACGTTCACGAAGTTCCGCGGTCTAAGGTCTCCGCTAGAGATGCTCTAAGTAGGTAGGCTTTCGCAACCGAACCCATTGTAAAATTAACACGCGACGTTCACGAAGTTCCGCGGTTTAAGGTCTCTGCTAGAGATGCTCTAAGTAGGAAAAACGCGACGTTCCCGAAGTTCCGCGGTTTAAGGTCTCTGCTAGAGATGCTCTAAGTAGGTAGGCTTTCGCAACCGAACCCATTCTAAAATTAACAAAAAGATCCTACCAAAACGAGGCGTTCTGTTTTAAGTTTCGGCTTTACGGTTTCTGCTATGACGCGCTATTCCCCAACATGTAAACCTAAAAAATATAGTAGTCAAATTCATCACAAATATGTCAAATTGCTCACAATTTCGACATAAGTTTAGCAAATAACATAGTTTCACGAATTTAAGACGGCAATTAACATAGTTTTGAATCCATATGGCCAAAAACTTGCATCCAAAATCCCACCCGCATCATCGAAATGACCTAGACCTAGACATCACCACCACCATCACCACCACCACCACCACCACCGTTCGATGCAAGATCTCCTCCTTGCGATGTCATGCCACTCCAACGTGAGTTCATCCATTTCACCTCGGTTCATCATCATGATCTTGTTCTCCTCGGTAAGGAGCTTGGTCACGGACTTGTTCTCCTCCGCAATGGCTCTTCTTTCCTCAATGTCGGCCTTGCCCATCCCTCCTCCCGGAGTAGTTGCCACCTCTCTTTCTTCTCTTGAGCTTTCTTCTCGGCCAATTGTTGCTTTGCCTCCAATGTCTTGGCCACCATGATCTCATTTGATTGCACCATTTGATCAAGCTTCTCCCTCAAGCTTGCAGCCTCGGCTTGCTTCATGATTCTTTCCTTGGCTTTCTTGTTTCCTTCGGGCTTGTTCTTGTTCCTCCCTCCATTTGCGGCACCATCTTCATCTTCATCATCCTCGATATGTATTTCACCTTTTTGGTTCTTGGTCCCTCAGCTTCCATTTCTCACTTCGTTGGAGAATTTTCCAACAATGGTCAAGCGTAAATGGCTTCTTCTTGGATGCCGTCCTTGTATCGTTCTCTTGCAATGCGTTCCTACAAAAATGAAACCATATCCGTGGTGAACAGTAGCAAACAAGGCAACATAGTGAAACAATGCTAAATTTAGCTCACCCAATCGGCCTCCATGGTACCACTCGGAGGAGCATTCTGCACTTGTTGCAAGCATCCACTCCACCGGCTACACATTTTGATCACGTCTCAACGGCCTTGGAGTGATCGGTACGTCCGGGGCACCGTTTTAGCATTGCGCGGCATAAGTTGAAAGAACTTGTCCTCCAGTCTTTGCCAATACCTTCCGTTGGTTTGATCATTGCCGTGAATAGAATCAAGAGAAATACTCTCCCAAGCACGGATCAATGTCTCATCTTCCAAAACCTTGTAGTTTAGACCGCGTTGTTTAACCGTTGACGCATCTACCTCCTCAACCTCATATTCTTCGCCGACACCACCATCAACGCCACCGTCGGCCTCGTTGTAGCCGAAATTGCCGAGAGGGGGGTTCTCAATGTCAACCGACGCGACATTCATCAAGTCAATGAATGAATGGGATGCATCAAAGAGTGGGATGCTACAAATTGGAGCAAGAATTTAATTTCACTAACTAGAAACGTGAGGGGCGGCGGAAAAGAGTAGACATTTCCATACATCGAGATGTCGGCGTCGTTCGCGAGTGCTTCGGACGGAGAAGTCGTGACGGCGGAAGCCGGAGAAGCCATGGCGACGGAAGCGGCGCCCGCGCTGGCCCTAACCTTCTGCACGGTCCCCCTCTTCTTCGGAGCCTTCGACCCTGTCCTGGAGGGCGCGGATGGGGAATCGGCCGTTGGGCCCGTAGCGGCGGTGGCGGCGCCGGTAAAAGTTGCAGCGGCGGCGGCAGCGGCTAAGGCTTGGGCCGCGCCGACGGTACCGAGTCGCCTGCGCTTCTTGACGGTCGAATCGGCCGCCGGCACGGGAGCGGCGGCGGAGCTAGCCGCGATCTGACCCCGGCCAGCTGGATCTGCCGATAAGGCCGCCGCGACAGGGATGGTGAGCAGGAACGAATCGGCGGAGCTCATGGCGGCGCTTGGGCCAGGACGTGGTTGGGCGGAGTAGGATAAGAGGATTCGGCAGCGGCGGCGGAAGGAGAGTGGTGGTCCGCGGGCTGAATGTTCCCTCTCGCCAACGCAATGGAACAATAGGGTTCGCCCTACGGGTCGGCGGCCAAAACCCAACTTTCGCGGTTCCACGGGCCGAATTGCTGGGCGCCCTCAAAATAGTTTACGGGTCCTCGGCTTTCAAGGTACTGCTATGTCCGTTTTTAAGGTTCTGAAACTGTCTATGGCGGTTATTTTAAGGTTCCGCGGTTTTTAAGGTCTAGAGATGCTCTTAGAGCATCTCCAGTCGCGGCGCCCAAAGGCCTTCCGGATGGGCCATTTGGGCGCCGTCCGGACTACCTGCTGCCGCTGGGCACCGTCGCTCCCCACTCGCGGCGCCCAAATCCTTTTTTGTAAAGTAAAACTTCGGCGAATTTCATTCAAACTTTAGAAAATTTTACAAATTTGAATGAAATCTAAATAAACCTAATCTACTGGCGGCGGTTGCGGCGCCTGAAGGCGAAGTAGGGGGTCCTCCTCCTCCTTCTTCACGCCGACGCCGCCGCTGCTGGTCCCTGCGCCGCCGTCCTCCTCCTTGACGCGGCTAGGGCATGCGCCGTCGCCGGTGAGGTCGAAAAAGGGAACGCCCTTGGACTTGGTGTGCTCGAACGCCGACCACACGCAGGCAGCGGGCCCGTCGAGCGGCGGAATGTCGTCGATGGACGCGGCGACGATGGCCTGCGTTATGGCGTCGTCGTCCATGCCCGCCTGCGCCGCCATGAGCTTGGGCAAGAGCGGCGACACCTCCGGCTCCGCCTTGACCTTCATCTGCTCCGGGTTTGGCGTGAGGAGAGGCGAGGTGCGGGAGCGGGAGGAGGAGGCCGCCGAGCGCGACGAGGCAGACGCCGCACGCAGCGCCCAAAGATTCGCCGGAGGAGGAGGAGGCGAAGCAGGCGCCGGCGTCTGGAGCAGCGATCCGCCGTTGCGGATGTGCTCCATGACGGCGTCGAGGGTGCGCCCGGGCACACCCCAGAATGCCTCGCGCCCCAGGACGTTCTTGTCTCGCGGCACAGGCCTAGGGCCGTCCCAGCAGTTCATCTCCTCGTCGAAGAGCCGCTGGAACTCTGCCTCGTAGCGGCCGAAGTTAGCCGGGTTCTCCGGGTCCCACCGCGGGTCGGCGCGCTCATCCTGCGTGAGCTCCCGCCAGTAGTGGGCGATGATCTCGGCGCGGAAGTCGCGGTTCGCCCGCGTCAGCGGGCGCGGCACCGGGATGACGCCGGCGGAGACCGTAAAGCGGCCGGGGCGCGCATGTCGGGTGGCATCGGGTAGCCATTCTCCCTCAATGCCTCCGCCTGCTCCCGGAGAAGGGTGCGTGGCCCGAAGCTGTTCGCGGCCGCGCCTCCAGTTGCCGGCCATGTTCGCGGTGGCGGGCGAGTCTTGGTTCGCGGCGGTGGAGGTTGCGAGTTTGCGAGTGCGAGGGCGAGGGAGAGGTGTGCGACTGGGAGCGGCGGGCCAAGCCTTTTAAGGTCACCAGAGGGCGGTGGCATTAACGCCGCTGCGCTCGAAAAGGCGCGCCGCATTGACGCCACCGATCAGTGGGACGCGACAGCTCACTGGCGGCCGCCGGCTGTGAAAACGAGGCGCGGCCACGTGGCACGCGGCTTTGACCACCGTCGGTTGAAGTCGCCTGTGCCGCTGACAGGCGTGGCCCGCGCGTCGGAGGCAGACGTGGCGTTGCGCGCCGTTGCGTCCGGGGCCGCCCGAGGACTCCCCAAGTTGAGGGCGTGGGCTGGGCGTGCTGGACAGAAAACTGGGCCGCGCCGGACCCAATTCGCGTTTGGGTGCCGCGAGTGGGAGCAAAAATTTGTCCGGCACGCCCCAAAGGCCTTTGGGCGGTCGTTTGGGGCGTGCGAGTGGAGATGCTCTTAGGGTTGCTCCCGCTTGAGCGGCTCCGGAGCCCCCCTCCCTCTATACACGCACTCCCCTCGACTGCCGACGCCGGCAACGGTGGCAGTGCGCGCGGCCTTCGAAGGTGACAACAGAGAGGGTGCACCACATCGGCGTTCATGCAATAGAGAAGTGGTGTTTGGCCGGAGCGGTGGTGTTAGGAGAGGTGCGACGGATCTCAGTGCTCCGGCGAGGCTAGGCATGCAACAAGGCTTGTCGGTGTTGCGCGTTGCAGCGGCCACGAGCGCGTGTGTGGGCTCGATCTGCAGGGCGCCAGCCATGAGCGCACTTGTCCGGGTTTTGCGTCCGGTTCACCTCATAAACTAGACCAAATCTTCATTTTAATCAATCGATTTAGCATCCTGCTAACGTTTCAAAAATAAAATAAAACTAGGGGGCAACAAAAAAGTTAGTCTTCCTGTAAAAATAACTAGTCGGTCTTTTAACTTCATATTGTCCCCGCAATATGTACATCAATGTTCATTATTAGACGAAAATAAAGTTGTAATAACATCATGACATGTACTCAGGATGATCTATGGTTGATTTCTATCTTTGGGATTTTAGAGTTATAATTGGGGGTAGCCCTAATTATTTAACAAACTATCTATAAGATATGTGCATGCCAAGGTATCATATAGCCTCCTTTTCAATGTACTTGAGCCTTAGCATTAGTAATGATGGTCGTAGAGTGGGTGATGGTGCTGCAATGGTGCTCAATGATCGTGTCCACGGTTTAGCAAGGGAGCACATGTCATTTAATTCCATGGCAACTATATGTGGATAAAATGTCATGAGTATGATCTCCTCCCAACCAACACATTCTACCCTAGGTATGATAGAACGAAATGTCAATTCATAATACTGAAACAGAACTGGAACAAAGATTTAAACCTCGCATGTGGCATCCGATGATAACGTCAACGGTTCAACCTCGAAAAGAATAACTTTAATCCATTTCACAAAGAGAAACCCAAATTGGTTGTTTTGAACAACATAAACATGTACCCATCGTTTGAGACCCGAATCATTATGCCTGCGACTTGAGAATGATCGCGGTGGAACTCGAGAAGCCGTTACGTACTCCTACCTAAGAAACAAAATGGGCCATATATCCATTACGAATTGGTTTTTTATGGACCATCACTTCAATATGGTTGTTGGAAGGTACAGCCGGTATAAGGAGCTGGACTTTTGCTTTATTCAGCTCCTTCTTTAATCTTTCAGCCGCATAGTAAAAGACCTATAGCATGATCATGACCAAACTTTTCTCATCGCATCATTTTCCGGGTAGGGCACATCACGGGATCGAGAAGAATCGTGCCTGCTGATGTCAGTGAGCGAGGATGGAGATGGGCGGCCCATGTACTAGGAAAGGATGGCGCCAGCATGCAGTAGGTGCAAACATTTCTTGCTTGTGGGCCATCCAAAATGTACTGTGCTGCTTCTTGTTGTGCAGCATTTCAACTCTTGTGTGGCGTAATGCTGAAGGATGATTTTATTGTTTTTACTGTTTTCCCGTCCTTCGTGTGTGTCCCCTCTTTATTACTTACTCTTTTTTTATAGCAGAACTTGGTAAGTTGTTACCGTGTATCTATCTATCTTTTACGGGACAGATTCTTTTCCGCATTCAATAGAGATTTTTTTTCACATGCGCTCTCTGCGAAGGAAGAGAGCCTTTCTAGAAGCTATTTTAGAGCATCTCGACCGGTGCCCTGTCCCGATAATGTATCCGCCACCACTGAAATTGTGTCCAGCACCGTGAAAATTGTGTCCGCTATATGGGTGTTCGCGACCTTTTCTTTGATAAAGGACATTTTGTTACTCATGTCATCAAGAATAAAAAGTAGCTTACACCCGGACTTTGCATAACAAAGATGCACACAACCAACGATCCATAAAAAGAAAATATAAACGGGGAGTACAAAAATCAAAGAGAGCTCGTATAACGCCTATGTAACAGGAGGACCAATCCGAAGATCACGCTGCCACCCATGCGGGGTTAAATATCCCTCACCGCATTCTCCAACCATGTGGACACCTCCATAAATAGGTTTCGAAACTCCACCCGTTGTAGACCCGACCGTAAACAAAGCATGTGTAAACCAGTAGATGACCTGCATGAGAGAAAAGCTATTACCATTGAAAATCTTGTCCTTTCTATATAGACAAAGCGGCCATATTACATATTATGACAAGCGCCTTCACCCTAAGCAGCACTCTATACTTGTGATCAATACCACATAGCCAGGTGCCAAAAACTTTTGCAACACCACGTGGTGGGTACAAGCTAGAAACTATTTGGATGATTGGCCATATAGAATAAGCAAACTTATATTAGAAGAACAAGTGTTTTATTGTCTCATCATGATGACAAAAAACATTTTGTGCTTCCATGCAAGTTGCATTTTATAAGGTTATCCTTACTAAGGATTTATTCTTTCTGAAGTTACCATGCAAAGATTTTAACTTTTAGTGGCACCTTCATATTCCAGATTTTCTTATTATTACCGACTGACACATTTTGATGGACAAGTTCCCTATACATAGAGTCAACCGAGAATTACCATTCTCGAATAGATTCCAACGAAATGCATTAATCTCTTGCGACAACTGGATCAATGACATGCGCCATGACATAAGTCTTGGGCCGACTAAATCTAGTCTGAACGTCACATTTGGTGGAGTTGTCTCCAAATTCATGGTGATTGTATCACTCTTATGGCGGGCGGCTTACGAGCGGCGAGTTAGAATGAACTACAAGGTTGTGGGTCGACCTGCGTGGCCGCTTGGGCACTCAGCGGACGGTTTGAAATGGGGTGACGACGGCCGACGCGATTCAATGGGAAGAGAAAACAAGGCTGAACAAAGAACAGCGAAAGAGGCGGGAAAAAATGGCCGGATCGTTGGCATGTGGTATCCTTCCTAAATCTATATGACGGGCGTGTCCAACACCCTCAAACCGCCCCCGAAAATTGGGGGCAAATACGAGGGTGTCGGACAATTTTTCGGATTGTCCGACGCAATGCGCCACTCAGGATTGTTTGTGCCAAGTTCAGTGCCCATGCGGAAGCCTACCGGGGACGTCGGTGGATATGCTCCTACCGTTAAAACCTAGTTCTTTCAACCAGTTAAACTTGGGACTACAAATAACGCACCTTGATTCATCCACCACACCGACAGGGTTTTATACCAAGAAAACAAAAAGGTACGCCAGCAACGCATCGCATTTGCATGGCCATGGTCCAACAAAACAGCCAAATGAAGTGACCAACCACTGGAGGAGGAGGAGTAGAGCTGTAGAGGACCATGATCAGATCAGGGGGGAAAGGCAGCAGCCAGCAGCTGTCCTCGGAAAATAAGCCCTGCCTTTTCACTCCCCTGGTCCACTGTCCCACGCCATTTTTTGTCAGCTCTCCCTCTTACGATTCACTCACTAAGATAATGTGGTTCGGAATCTTTCCGTGTTGCTCGGTTGCATTACTCTAATCTTCACTCTCGGCTTGTGACAGAGTTGACCAGCTGGGTAGCAGCACTTGAAAAATGGAGAGTTGGTAGCAGTGGCGGCGTGGTGTGTCGCTGGCGGCCAGGCTTCACCGTCTCCCGATGCCAAGGCTTTGGGTAGATAGATATTTCATTAAGTCTAATTCTTGTGATATTTTTACAAGAGGTGGTTCAGTTTCCATGTACCAATGAAAAGGTCCGAAACAAACCTTTAACTTATAAATGAAAGCTAAATCGAAACCTAAGCTTCGAATACCGGAAAAATTCCGGTCTATTTTGAACCCTACACCTGTTTGACGCATGGTAAATAAATAATTCGTTACTCTCACTAATAGACAAGGCACACCTATCATGTACACCTTCCATCTCTGATCTGTCACCCGAGTCAATCTCTCTCTAATCCCGTACTGAGAAGTTTGAGTCAGCTGGTGACGTGGGGTGGCCACGGCAAATCCCAGGGTCGAGTACCCCAGGTTGATTGAGAGAGAGAAGTTGGAGTGCTGGTAGTTACGACGGCTGACAAGCGAGGCGATTTTACCCTGGTTCAGGCTCTCGGAGGATAATACCCTACTTCCAGCTTGTCTGTTATTGATATTTTGGAGGTGTTTACAATGGCGATCCCGGCGAGATGTTGATCTCGCTAGGGTTTAGGTGGTGGTGGTGTATGAACTAGCTCGTGTCCCTTCTAGATCGGCAGCCCTCCCAGCCTTTATAAAGGAGGCTGGGTCTCGGGAGTTTGTAACCGACTAGAATTACAAGTAAGGTAGGTTCTACCGACCTAGGCTTCGCCTACCTTGGGACGTACTTTATCTTCTTGGGCTCCCTTGGTGGGCTTTGATCATCGTCCTCTAGTAGGCCACCGGTTGGGCCCTTGTGTCTGCGTGCACCAGGTACCTTCATAGTGGGGCACCCGAAAGGTAGGCCCACGTCAGTAGCCCCCGAGTGCTTGGTCGAGTCAAAGAGTCGAGTAAGGACTCCTCTTCGGGTGCACGTCATCTTCTACCTGTTTGCAAGGTATTTTGTTCTGTGTCGGTAGTGCATCGACTGTTGGATATGCTCATATTTTGTTGTCTTGCTGACAGTTTCGAGGGATGATGACATGGCTGGCCTGGCGCACTCGACGGATCGAGACCAGTTAGATACTCTTGGGCAAGAACCTAACCAGCCTACATCAGGCTCGAGTCCCCGGACTCAAACTTGGAAAGAGCTGATAAGCTTCGACTCATGCCGCGGAGGTCTTACAGAGGATATTGTGATGAATCGGGTACCTAACGCGCCCGTCAGGATTTTCTTCACACCTGCTGGTATGGAAATTACAGGGTGAACGCAGCAGGTGCGATCCCTGGCCGGCTCGATGGATCGGCGGGTCTTATCTTTGCACTTCGGGTGCAGCATCCGAGGAGTATATGCGACGGACGCATCTCGGAAATCGAATGTTTTGCGACTGCAGTCGTTGTAAGTTTGTGTATGAAGCTGAGTAGCTTTTGGGACTCGTTGGTCCGTTCGTCTTGTGCTATCGGGGGCGCGACAGCGCTCCCGATGGGAGTAGCCCCCGAGATTGAGCTGAATTGCTTGCAATTGAGGTTAATCTCAAATGACATTCAGTCGAAAGAATTTTTTTGATACGCTCCCGATGGGAGTGAGAGGACTCGACAGATTGGCGAGTCGCTTTTCAGCCTGCTGGCCTACTGTGAAGATCTAAAGTTTGCGGACTCGACAAATTAATGGAGTCTGTGTTCGGCCTTGCGGCCTACTGATTGTCATGCTCGGGTGGGATGTGCACCGGAGTCGAAAGAAATTCGAGTCCGTAGAGGGCACTCGATAGCCTGTTGTCTTTGTTGTTTTGTTTGTACCAGGAGGCTGGCTCTAAATATTCTCCAGCTCGAAAAGCTGACGTCATGCATGACGATCTTTGCGTGCGCGGTTCTGCAGATGGGACGCGTCAGCGTGGGCCCATTGTCAGTGTTGACCAGGGAGACGCCGTTTCAGTTTTGATTTGACCGCACGTCGCGATTTTTTCGGGACGTGATGATGGTTGCCTTGTTTCTCGTGCGTAGTGGGCGGCGTGGCCTGTGACGGTTGCGTTCCAGTGCTGCCACGTGTAGGGTTGGATGGAGATCGCTGCTGCCGTTACCGGTTGGACGGTGCTGATCATGCGGCGCCGCAGTATATTTAATCCACCACATCGGGGTAAATTGATTTTATCCCCATTGTTGTCGTTCGCGTTCCTTGTCTCTTCTTCTTCCTCGCGCTCTGCCTCCATAGCCACTGCAACCAAGCTTTGTCCCCGAGCAAACTTCAGCCACCAGCCATGATGAAAGGACCTGGGAAGAAGGCTACGGCGACGACGAGCTCCGCCGCCACCGCCAGCACTGCGGCTGTGAAGGCCAAGAGGGGGAGCGCGGCGATGAGCGCCGCCACCATTGTCGATGCTGCCACCGTGGACACTTTGAAGAAGGTGCCCGGCGATTGGGTCAAGTCCTTCGTCAAGGCGCAGCACCTTGACGAGCTCTGGGAAGACGGACTGCTCCCACCGGCCGATCAACTGGCCGCGAGCGCGCCGGGGAAAGAGGTAATTCCCCAACCTCGAGCCGGAGAACGCGTATGTTTCGTCGATTTCTTGCATCAGGGTCTCTCCTTCCCCCTTCATGATTTCCTACGCGGATTGCTGTACGCGTATGGGATCCAACTGCACGATCTGACGCCGAACGGCGTCCTCCACATCGCCTGCTACTTCATCCTCTGCGAGTGCTTCCTTGGAGTGCACCCGCACTGGGGCATGTGGAAGGCCATCTTCAACGTGAAGAGGAACGTGGGCGGTGGCGGCACCTTCCCCATTGGCGGCTTCGACATCCAGGTGCGCGGCGACACCAACTACTTCCAGCTGAAGCAGGCGGACTCTGTCCAAGGCTGGCGGAAGAAGTGGTTTTACGTCCGCACGGAACAGGAGGGCGTCCCTGCCTTTGAGGCGAACAAGCCTCTGAGGAAGTCGAATGCCTGGGCGCACTCGCTGTCCAAAGCTGACAAGGTCGAAGTGGCTCCGTTGCTGGGTGCCATCGCAGAGTTGCTGAAGTCGATGGGCAAGGAGGTGGGTGGCATCCACCTGATTGCCACGATGATGAGGAGGCGTGTGCAGCCGCTACGCCTGCTGGACCACCCGATGTGGGAGTACGAAGGCGAGGAGGATTCGCCCCGCCTGACGAAGGAGCCACGATCGAAGAAGGAAGTCGAAGCCTCTGTTAGGTCTGTGACTAGCCTCAGAGCGGCCGACCCGTGCACCGTCGACTGCCCCGTGAAACCGTACGGGGTTGATAACCCACTGCCTGAGGTAAGTAGTTGTCTTGGTTTACCTTCGTTCTTTCTGTTTTAGAGCTGCACAAGTACTTTGCGAGTACGCGTCTTTGTTGAGTGTTTTTGTATGCTTGACTTGTAGGATCATCCGGCTCCCACTTGTTTGCCACCGTTGCCCGAAAACGGGTCCACCTTCGAGGTGGAATTTCCTGAAGTGGAGCCGGTTGACGAAGATGATTCCATCCCATCTGCAACCACTTTCCTGATGAGGTGGCAGAGGAAACGGAGGTGGAAGAAGAGGATGAGCAGCCGCTCAAGCGCCAACGCCGTGACAAGGCGAAAGCTATTGTCGAGGAGTCGCCATCCGAAAGGGCGGAACTTCGTGACGATGGCGACTCGGGATCGTCATCGCCCAGTCTGAAGGAGCCGACAGTGGCTGAGCCACTTAGCATGGCACCTCCTGTTGGTGGCGCAGCCGAGTTCGGCGTGTTGTTCGACGTTGACGATCTTGGTAGTGAAGAGGAGGACATGAGTTAAACACCTTCTTCTTTCTGAGTTGCTGCCTTCGACTCAGTCCTTGTTTTGATTTTGATCTCCGTTGTCTGCGCAGTGCTGGTCATGGCACGAGTGCGCCTCGATCACCTTCACGGGCGGCTACACCAAGTGGCAGGGAGCCAGAACTGACCCTTCCGAAGCTTCTGCTGTGGCGACCACTATGGCTGCGACGGAGGTTATGGAGATGGCGGCTCCCTCCGCTTCAAGAGTGCCTGCACCGTCTGCTCCGTCCTCTTCACTTGCGACGCGGCTCCAGGATCACGTAAGTATCTTCTGTTTTGTTGATTTATGGGTGCGCGACAGCGCTCCGATGGGAGTAGCCCCCGAGGCTATGTGCAACTAGTGTAGTTGGGCATAGGCTCAAAGTCATGTTTGACTTGAATTGTGCATCTTTCTACCGCACCCTCGTGGAATCGGGTGCGGCCTACGTCCAGCTGGAGCAGGAGAGGGATGACCTACGCGCTGCGCTGGAGCAGGCGAAACGTAAGCAGCTCTCTTTTTGTTACTGTTGTTTATATGATTCCTGCTGTCTGATAAGTCAATTTTGCTGCAGGTGACCGCGAGGCTGACGCGAAGCGGGTGCTTGAGTTGGAGAAGAAACTCAAGTCCCAACACGATGATGCTGAGCGGAAACTGAAGGCCGCCAAGGAACGCGAGGATGCCATCCTTGCAAGTGAAAAGGTGCAGGTGGCGCGCTTGCAGTCGCTGGCACATGTTGTTGGAGGTAATGTTCTCTTCTGAATTTCTTGTTGAAAGCTTGTTCTCCCAATTCAGTCGAATTGGTACTTAGTTTCATGGTTGTGCAGGTGCTTTTGGCGCGACTCCCCCGACGGAGCCGATGGACGAGGATGTTCCGCTGGAACGCGCTGTCAGCACCTTCGACGCCATGTGCGCCTATGCCAAGGACGCGTTGTCCAAGTCGATAGGAGCTCTGGCTGCGGTTCACCGAACGTCTTTCCGCAGCGGACGCCTCCTGCGGATGCTGATGGTCTGGCTGCGGTGCTTGGCCCCGAGTCCTCCACCATGGCCAACTTCACTCGTGCTCAAACGGTACGCGGCTCAGAGCTAACCTTCAAGCTGTTGCTGGGTCACGGTGTGGCGGGTGACTTCAAGAAGGTTGTCGCAGATTTCCCGCGAAAACCCGATGAAGGACAGCGTCATTGAGCTCGGTGAAGGACGAAGCAGCGCAACTGGCAGAGGACATGGTGTCCATGGTGGAGCGACGTGCTGCCGAAGTTGCGTCTCGCTCTGCTAGGGCTAGGTCGGAGTCGACGGCGTAGGATGTAGAGTCAGAGTCCATTCTTTTTTATTTTGGCTTGTAATGAACTAATCCCCTTCTGATGAACAATGTGAAACTTCCTTTGTCCTCTTTGCTTGTTCCATTGCGCGGTCGGGGATTAGCCCCCGAGTGTGTGCTTTGTTGGCTTGACAGTCACATGTGGATCGACTTTTTGCTGCTTGAACAGGCTGAATCTTCCGGTGCACCCGAAGCTGCTCCTTCCACGAGTACACGGCTCCGAACTGGTGCCCGAAGCAAAAATGACAAGGCCATCATGGTGTGGATGAAGCGAAAGATCGCGAATCTTGAGCGGGAGCTGAAGGATGCGCGGGCTGAACTGGCCGTGAGAAGGCGAGGCCCGCACCCTCTTCTGAGCGTGAAGAGTTTTGATTGGACAATTGGACTTGATCAAACGGCAGTTGGAATGTAAGGACAGTCGCGCTACCCTCCGACTGCCAGTTGATTCTGCTTTGAATGCTGCTAACTGTGCTTGTCTTTCGCAGGTGTGAACCATGACAAAAAGGCTGAGGAGACTCGCATAGTAGAGCGACTGGATGGAATTGTTGATGGGACGGCTTCCGGCGCCCAATACTTCTGGTCTGACAGATCGAAAGCACGCGTGCTAGCCACCTTGCTAGCCGCGCCTGGCGTGCTGTCTTGTTATTGGAGTCGTGTCGAGGTACACTGGCCAAATTGCACCGTGCGATGTTCCCTCACAATGAACATCCACAAGGCATACTGCTCTGTTGACGAGGTTCCGCGATGGTAAGGCTATCCAGAAGATGCTGCGTGCTGAGCTTGTAGGTGGGCAAATATTGCCTTTGCATATTTGCGAATGCACTGGTCAAACTTCAACTTTGAAGGTGCCACCGAAGGCCTGCCGGAGCGTGGCCATTATACGAGTACTCTTGGCTGGGCGCGCAAGGTCATCTCCCAGGTGCAGAAACAGACGGAGGAGCTTGTAGGTCCCTTGGACGGAGGCCCCAAAGATGAGCCTGTAGATCAATAGGCCAAAATTTGTATGTTGCTGAGCTGAAGTGTAAATCCTTGGGAATAGCACCCGAATGTATGTAATGTGTTCATTGGAGAGCTTATTTGTATAGAAGTGTTGAACGTAGCCCCCGAGCGTTCGGGTACGTTTTCCATGCTTGTGTGATGACCTGTGCGGCGCAGCCCCCGATATTCGAGTGCGGCCTAGGCCTTCCTTGATTGAAGTTAACTTGTGCGGCGCAGCCCCCGAGTGTTCGAGTGCGGCCAAGGCTTTGTTTTGTTTTGAAACCTGTGCGGCGCAGCCCCCGAGTGTTCGAGTGCGGCCTAGGCCTTGTTTGTTTTGGAACTTGTGCGGCGCAGCCCCCGAGTGTTGTTTGTTTTGGAACCTGTGCGGCGCAGCCCCCGAGTGTTCGAGTGCGGCCTAGGCCTTGTTTGTTTTAGAACCTGTGCGGCGCAACCCCCGAGTATTCGAGTGCGGCCTAGGCCTTTTTGTTTTGGAACCTGTGCGGCGCAACCCCCGAGTATTCGAGTGCGGCCTAGGCCTTGTTTGTTTTGGAACCTGTGCGGCGCAGCCCCCGAGTATTCGAGTGCGGCCGAGGTTTATCTTGCTTTTTAACTGTAAAAGTAAAGGAAGAAAGCTTGTTTCTTTCAATCATTGTATATTAAGCTAGCAAGCCGCCTCATTAAAAACCTTCCAGTCCCCTTAGGTACCCTGGTAAGGAAAAGAGTGCGTCTGAAACTTGCTGCTTGTAGTCGTGTAAGCACAAGTACATGGATGTGTATGCTATGCGTAGAAACGGCGCAGTTGCGCGACGTTCCACGGATTGAGGGAGAGCTCCCTGTCTTGAGTCCTTCAGCCGATAGGCGCCACCGTCGATAGCCTCCGTGATGATGAAGGGTCCCTCCCACGGGGAGGCGAGCTTGTGCACCTTCTTCTGCTTGAGTCGCAGCACCAAATCACCTGGGACGAAAGATCGCTCGCGCAGTCGACGGCCATGGTAGTTGCGAAAACTCTGTTGATAAACGGCCGTGCGGGATAGTGCGATGTCCCGTGCCTCGTCCAGCGTGTCGACGCCATCTTCGAGTGCTTCTTCTGCGTCTGACTCGTCGTATGCGACCACGCGAGGTGCGTCGAATCGCAGATCATATGGCAGTACTGCTTCGGCGCCATAGACCATGAAGAACGGAGTATATTGTGTTGATCTGTTGGGCGTGGTTCGGAGACTCCAGAGGACAGAGGGTAGCTCCTCCACCCAGGCACCCGCGGCGCGCTTGAGTGGCACTAGTAGACGTTTCTTGAGGCCGCTGCAGACGAGGCCGTTTGCTTTCTCGACTTGTCCATTGGACTGAGGGTGTGCGACTGAGGCGTAGTTGAGCTTGATGCCTTGTTCTGCGCAGAAGTCCTTGAACTCGTCGGCTGTGAAATTTGTGCCGTTGCCTGTGATGATGCTATGTGGTACCCCGAACCTGAAGATGATAGACCTGATGAAGTTGACAACAGTTGTAGCAGTCGAGCTTGTTATGGGTACAACTTCGATCCACTTAGTGAACTTGTCGACTGCCACCAAGAGATGCGTATGTCCACCGCGAGATGATTTCTTCAGTGGTCCCACCATGTCGAGTCCCCACTGGGCAAAAGGCCAGGCGAGTGGTATTGTTTTTAGCTCTGATGCGGGTGCGTGCGGCTTGGTGGCGAACTTCTGGCACCCGTAGCATTTTTTGACTATCTCTTCGGCTTCCCTCATCGCCGTGGGCCAGTAGAATCCTGCTCGAAAGGCTTTGGCCACCAAGGCTCGACTGCTGGCGTGATGTCCGCAAGTGCCTGCATGGATGTCCCAGAGTATTGCTCTGCCGTCTTCTGGGTCGATGCAGCGCTGCAAGACTCCAGATATGCTGCGCTTGTATAGTTCTCCGTTGATGATCGTGAAGGCCTTCGAGCGGCGAGTGATGCGCCGAGCTTCGGTTGTATCCTCCGGCAGCTCCTGGTGCAGCATGTATGCGAGGAAGGGCTTCGTCCATGTTGGCTCGATGAGGAAGACTTCAATGCGTGGTTCTTCCTCCTCGAGCACCACTGTATCCTTAGCCGGTTGATCCTTGGCTGTTGGTGTCGTAGAGGGTGCGATTGGTTGCTTGAGCTTGATGGACCGCTGCTTGATGCACTCGACGAAGACTCCAGGTGGAACTTTTGCCTTGGTCGAGCCGAGATTGGCCAGTATGTCCGCTTCTTCGTTACTCTCGCGGCCTACGTGCCGCAGCTCGCAGCCGTCGAAGCTGCCCTCCATGATGTTGTACAGGTCCCGATATGCAATCATGTTATCTGCCGTGGCGTCGCACTCCTTATCATTTGTTGTACAACGAGGTTCGAGTCCCCGTAGATCATGAGGCGAGTAGCTCCGCAGTTCTTGGCCATCCGCATGCCGTGTATGAGAGCTTCGTACTCAGCTTCATTGTTGGAGGGCCTGGGGAAGTCCATCTGCAGTACATAGCGGAGTTTGTCGCCTTTTGGTGATATTAGGATAATGCCTGCGCCTGCACCATCGAATTTCTTGGATCCATCAAAGTACATAGTCCAGGCGTTGGACAGGTCGGGTAAGTTGGGAAGCTGGGCTTCGATCCACTCGGTTGTGAAGTCTGGAAGTACTTGCGCCTTGATCGCGTTGGGGTGCGCATACTTCAGGTCCCATGGACCCAACTCGATGGCCCACTTGGCGACTCGCCCTGTCGCGTCGGGGTTGGTGAGGATGTCTGACAGGCACGAGGCACTCACCACTGTGATCGGGTGCTCGGCAAAATAATGGACCACCTTGCGTGAACTCATGAAGACGCCGTAGGCTAGCTTCTGATAATGCGGGTACCGCTGCTTTGATATAGATAACACCTCGCTGAGGTAGTATATGGGCCGCTGCACTCGATGGGCGTGGCCTTCTTCTTGACGCTCGACAACGAGGACGGTGCTGACCACCCTGTTGGTGGCTGACACATAGAGGTATAGAGGTTCCTTTTCTCGAGGTGCGACGAGCACTGGTGGAGTCGCTAGGACCCTCTTGAGGTCCGCGAATGCTGCTTGGGCTTCAAGTGTCCACTCGAATTTGTCAGATTTCTTCATCAGTTGGTAGAAAGGGAGTGCCTTTTCGCCCAACTTACTAATGAACCGGCTGAGCGCTGCGACTCGGCCGGCTAGGCGCTGAACCTCCCGAAGCTTGGTCGGGGCTGGCATCATCAGGATTGCTTCTATCTTTTCGGGGTTTGCCTCGATGCCTCTGGCAGAGACGAGGTACCCGAGTAGTTGCCCAGCTGG
Source organism: Poa pratensis (assembly GCA_947311845.1). NCBI lineage: Eukaryota > Viridiplantae > Streptophyta > Magnoliopsida > Poales > Poaceae > Poa > Poa pratensis. Next base: position 20,196,547 of record CAMZMU010000088.1, read on the forward strand.
CACGCCGAAGACGCACTTAGTTGGGTTTAGTTTGATCTTGTAATCGTTGAGCGCGGCGAATGTCTCGCGCAGGTCGTCGAGGAGTGTGTCCTCTTGCCTTGTCTTGATGACTATGTCGTCGACATAAACTTGGACGTTGCGTCCTATCTGATCCTTGAGGTAGGACTGCATCATGCGCTGGTAGGTGGCTCCAGCGTTCTTGAGCCCGAAGGGCATATGACAGGGATATACCTTTCATGTACCCTACCATGAGGGTACCTGGTGCACGTATCGACTAGGCCCAACTATCAAGAGCCTACATGAAGCTCATGAAAGAAGGCCCAAGAAGATAGAGTATCTTCCAAGTTAGGCGAAGCCATAGTCGGTTTAGATTTTCCTTACATGTAATCTGAATCGGTTGCGAACTCCCGAGACCCAGCCTGTTATATAAAGGCTGGGAGGGCCGCCGATAGCAGGACACGCAATACTCTAACCAGCAAAATCCTAGCGAGATCGATATATCGTCGGGACTCCATTGTAGCTCGCACATACCTTCATATCAATACCAGACAAGCAGGAAGTATGGTGTTACTCTCCGGAGGCCTGAACCTGGGTAAATCCTTGCTTTTGCTTGTCAGCCGACGGAACTACCAGCTCTACCACGTTCTCTCCCCCGTAATCTCAACCCTAGGTCCTTAACCATGGGATTTGATGAGTTAACCCCTCGTCAATTGGCGCCGTCTGTGGGAAAGAATAGTGCTGGACTCGCGGTTTCGCCGGTTCCATCGAAAAACGGCGACTCGCCGATCGCATCTACGAACGGCAACTCGCCGACTGCATCGACAAACCACGACTCGCCGACTCAGACGACATACGGCAACTCGCCGACTCGCTCGAAAATTGGCAGCCCGCCAACTTCACCAACAAAAGGCACATTTGATCCACACTCGCAAGAAGCCCGAGAGACGTTTGCTGGTCTCGAGTCAGGTTTGGATTTAACTGTTGGAGCATTCAATTTTTTCGTAAACAAGTTTGGTACGCAGGACTTGACAGATCCACGACAACTCGCGACTGCCGCACCCGAGGCTCCATCGACTGCGTCCGTTCCATCGTCGATTCTCGAAGCCTGCTCATCTGCAACAACCATGTCGACTCGAGAGATCAACGAGTACCTTGCAAAAGAACTCCAACGTGAGGAAGCTGAATCAGCGTACCGCAAAAACGATCTCGAGCTGGATTTTCCACTCGATGACACCTTCGACTACGGGATCTCCCTCGACAACTTTGAACTTCATAACGACAACAACGTCGACTCTGAGATCTGCACCAACAACAAACTCGACTCCGAGGTTCACAACGGTTTTGATGACGCCGAGATGAGCATAGACGATGAACACATCGACAACGAGATCCGTGCGGACGGACCACTCGACGGGCATACCGACTCCGACATGAGCCTTGATGACGACGTCGAGTCCGTGACAGGAATTGGCAGCACATGCACGTACCTGCGGGTCATTGATACGTCCAAAACGTATCTATAATTTTTGATTGTTTCATGCCATTTTTATGCTTTTAGCACTTGTTTTATATTAAGTTTATTATTTATTTGGACTATAACCTACTAATAGTTGCAAAAGTGCACAATGTTCTTGTTTTACTCTTTGATGTGTAGAAATTATCAAGAATACAAGAGGAAACCTTGTTGTAGTCGAATTGGGACTTTCCTGAAATCTGTCTGAAAACTTTTTACGAAGATTGCCAGTTTGACCCTCGAAGATGACGTTATATGGAGACCTGGCTGTTATGAAAGTTGTCACAATTTTCCATACGAAGATTTTAAGCCCGAGATCAGCCCAATCGGAGTTCGGACGCGGCCCGTAGGCCCATTTTGGTGGAACCCTAAATGGGGGTGACGGAAATCCGAGAAGATATGTAAAGGGAGGAAACCTAATTCGTGGAGGACTCCTCCACCCACGAATTTCAGCCACCAAAAGCCACGTTTTTGCCTCCCCCATGAATCCCATCTCCATGTGGGAGGGCTCCCAAGAAGCCATGAAGGAGGGAGGCTAAGGGGCGGCGCTCCCCCATGATGCCGGCGGCGGGGAAGGAGTTTCCCGCGCCACCGCCGCCGCCGCCCTGCGCTCCTCGCTGCCCTCTCCGCCGTCTTCACCGTCATCTCCATCACCATCTCCTCCTTATATTCAGTGGTTCATCCTCCCATAAACCTCTGTACCGTCCTATGTAAACATGGTGTTTGATGCTATAATATTTATCCTATGATCTACGTCATGCTTGTGTAGTTTATTTGTCTTTTGATTGCTTAATTGAATGCATGAGGTTCATTAGAGTTGTATGTCTATATGGTACTGTCCTTTGGTGTCCATTATATTTGTGCGCGCATGGATCAAACACCCTATGGTTGGTAGTATTTGTAAACGAAGCGGGGGAAGTTCTGCCGGAGTGACAGAAACCTGAGAACGCGAACCGATTAGTTGCACGTATGGGAGTAAGAGGACCATGAACTTAAGTCTATGGTTGGGGAAACCTTAATGCATTGTTAGTATTTGCGGATGCTTGCTAACAATCCAATCATATATTACTTGTAATCCCAAGTAGTGGAGTGCATGTATATTTAGCCTCTCCCACATAGAAAACTGCATCGAGGACAATGAACCAAGTACCTTCACTAATTAATCTTGGACAAAGCCACCACAATTACCACCACTTTTCCACACTCATGGTACTGTTAGTATATGGTTACTTAGTATATTTTATTGCTGCAGCACTAACATTTACTTTCTTGTATTTATTATCTTGCAAAACTACCTCTCATACCCGTATTGCTACCGTAGTTTTATTTTCTAGATAATGCAAACGTTTAGTGTGCGTAGAGTTGTATCAGTGGTTGATAGAACTTGAGAGAATACTTATCCTATCTTTAGCTCCTCGTTGGGTTCGACACTCTTACTTATCGAAAAGGCTACACGCGATACACTATACTTGTGGGTTATCAGTCATCCCCCATCAGGTTTACGTTGCCATCAACGGAGAATCTTCTGAAGCCGCAGCCTGCCGCAGGCCTACATAATACCCATGCACGGTAACTATGCCGGATGGGGTCACAACTCTGACAATTACTGCTGAGATAGCAGCAAAAGCAGATAAAGTCATTAAGTAGTGCACAATGATGCCAGCAGACGCAACTCCAGAAGAGACGCTGACCTTCCAGTACTTCAACTGACAGGAATCACTTCGCCTGCAAAGCATCAGAGCAACACTCGAGGAGCGCAAGAGGCAAGCCAGCATTTCGAGCGCACGAAGAAGACAACTATCACTTAGCTCCACAGGGCGGGCGAGCCCAAGAGGCAGATCGAGGCAGGCGCGCCTCCCGGAAGATGAGAGGGGGGCAATTACTCGCAACCTAGGCTTGTCATTCATGACACACGACGACGAAGGAATCCCAGTACCCAAAACAGCTGCGGGTGCTCTTTTCTCTGTGGGTGCTTACCTCAAAGCAGCACAGCCTCCGGCAGACGATCCCAACGCAACCCTGCATCGCCAACAGCTAAAATCACTGGCCCTAGCGGTGAAGGCCATACATCCGGATGCAAAAACTCCAGGAGGGAGTCGAGATCGCAACATAGTCAGCTCGCGACAGGCAGCACACGATCGTAGCGGTCGCAGTCGCCACTCGGAGGAAACAAGGAGAGGCACACGCCGACACAGGTCCAGCAGAAGCAGATCTCGAAGGTCTTCAAGTAGCGACTCATATTCCGACCGGGAGCCCGAGCCATGCGGAGCCTTGTGTTTCACTCGCCGCATCCGCGAGACAAGGATGCCCAAAGGGTTCAAACTAACATCTGAACAACCCAAGTACACAGGTCGACAGGAACCTTCAGGATGGCTAGAAGACTACATACTCGCCGTCTCATGCCAACGAGGCACTAATACTACGGCGATGCAATACATATGACTCATGCTCGAAGGTACAGCCCGCGACTGGCTCAAGGCGCTACCCCGTCGTCATACGACTCGTGGGATCACTTCCGCAGAGACTTCATTAAGAACTTCGAACCTCTGTGCGAGCGACCGAAAACATTCGAAGAACTGAGAGCCTGCACTCAGCGATCAGACGAAACATTGAGATCATACATACGGCGATGGACCACAATACGCAACTCAGTTGCCTTCATCATGGGTCTCACCAGGCGAGATTTCAAAGAAGCGCTTGGTCGAGAAAAGCCAACCTCCATGGCTAACCTCATAAAAATCGCGACTGAGTGGGCAGATGGAGAAGACTCGGTGCGAGCAACCCGCGCCTCCTCACCACGCGACAACCATGACAGCGGCAGCCGAAGCCGCAGGGACACATACAGAGATGATCGGAGGCGCAAGCGTTCCAAACGTCATTACGACGACGACAGATCCGAGTTCATGGCGGCTGGGTTCACACAACCCCGTGACGACCAAGACAGAAGCGACCGGAGGCCAGATGATCGCCGGGATAGTCGAGACCGCGAGCAACGAAGTAACAGCTACAAGAAGCAAGAGTGGCGAAAGCCGCGTTCTGATGCACAAAACGAGCGCTCATTCGATGACAAGATGGATGACTATTGCAGATTCCACCTGTACAAAGGGGAGGACGGAAAATTGCGCTCCAATCACTCGTTGAAGAACTGTAGAGAATTCGACAAATTGGCGTCTGAATACATGCATCTCAGAAAGGCACCCGCCGCAACTGCACCTCAGCCAAACACTGTACCTGCCCTGATGGCACCACCACCACCACCACAGCCTGCCGCAGGCGGACATGTCGCAGGCGCCATACACCCCGTACCTCGGGTAGAGGAGGATCGGTACCCTCAGCCTCACGGGCAGGTGAACATGATACAGAAGGGTCGCCCCTCCAATAGGCAGCAAAAACTACGCACTCGACAGGTGAACATGGCTGCCATGGCACCTCCTGCTGTTCCTGAATTTTTAAGGGATCCGAAACTGCCATAAACTTCAGCCGGGAGGACCACCCCCCAGCTGTAGTTCGACCAGGGCACGCAGCTCTGGTACTCGACACACAAATTGGAGGATACGCCATGACCAAAGTCTTCATGGATGGAGGCAGCGGCATCAACATCATCTTTGCAGACACACTCCGCAGAATGAACAGGTCAGTCGAAAATCTACCGAAGTCCACAAATACCTTCCACGGTATCGTCCCAGGCAAAGCAGTCAGCCCAGAAGGCACAATACAACTCGACGTCACGTTTGGGGACCCAAGTCACTTCAGGACGGAATCGATTGAGTTCGAGGTCGTCGACTGGAAGTCACAATACCACGCCATACTTGGACGCCCAACGTTCGCTCGATTCATGGCAGTCCCACATTATGCATACCTCAAGCTAAAGATGCCAGGGCCAAAAGGAGTCATCACTGTCACTGGAAACTTTCAAAGGTCCGATTCTTGCGACCGAGAGTTCAGCAAAATCTCTGAGACGTTCGGTATGGAAGAGCACTCGCCGATCTGTCGATTTCCAACGACCGCACACTCATGCGGAACACAAAAAATTGGCAGTCGACAGAGCGTTCAACGCAACAAATGACACAAGGTCACATCAGGTGCACCCGACCGATCCGTCCAAGACAGTCAATGTATCGTCGAGTTGCCTATCGCATAGGAAAGCGCGCTCGTCGAATTCCTCCGTGAGAACTGGGAGATATTTGCGTGGTGTCCAGCCGACATGCCAGGTATCCCCAGGGAATTCGCCGAGCACTCTCTCCAACTGTTTCCAGATGCCAAGCCAGTAAAACAAACAATGCGCCGCGTCTCCGGCCCAAAAAGAGCCGCCGTCGAGTCTGAAGTTGATAGACTACTCGCGGCAGGGTTCATCAGAGAAATCAAGAAATCACAATGGGTGGTAACCCCGTACTTGTAGAAAAGAAGCATACAGATATCCTTCGGATGTGCGTGGACTTCACAGCCCTCAACAAATGATGTCCAAAGGATCACTTCCCGCTGCCTCGAATCGACCAGATCGTCGACTCCACCGCCGGATGCGCACGCCTATCCTTCCTGGACGCTTACTCAGGTTACCACCAGATAAGGATGAAGGAAGAAGATGAAGAGAAAACGGCGTTCATAACCCCACTCGGGGTCTACTGCTACACAACCATGCCCTTTGGGCTCAAAAAACGCGGGTGCGACATACCAGCGCATGATGCAAGATTGCATCAAAAAGCAGATCGGATGAAACGTCCAAGTATATGTGGACGACATTGTCATCACAACAAGGGAAGAAAACACACTACTCGACGACCTGCGGGAGACGTTCGCCAACCTCAAGCACTTCCACATCAAACTCAACCCTAAGAAGTGCATGTTCAGCGTACCAGCCGGGCAGCTCTTGGGTTATCTAGTCTCAGCTCGTGGAATCGAGGCGGACCCGGAGAAAATACAGGCCATCTTGACAATGCAAAGGCCTTCAAAGCTTCATGATGTACAAAAATTAGCAGGTCGAGTGGCGGCGCTTAGCCGCTTCATCAGCAAACTAGGCGAAAAAGCACTCCCGTTCTATCAACTGATGAAGAAAACAGACAAGTTCGAGTGGACGCCGGAAGCCGAAGCAGCTTTCACGGATCTCAAGCGAGTCTTAACAAGCCCTCCAATCCTCGTCGCACCTAAGGAACGGGAACCGCTATACCTGTACGTCTCGGCTACCAAGGGTGGCAGCATACAACGAAGACGATGCAGAAGAAGCACTCTAAGACGCAGTCGACTTGCTCGAAGAAGCACGCGACATGGCCCTGGCTCGCACAGCTGTCTATCAGCAGGATCTCCGCAACTACCATAGCCATCGACTGCGCACCAGGTCCTTCATGGTCGGCGGCTTGGTGCTTCGGCTGAAGCAGAAGAAGGTGCAAAAGCTCGCCTCCCCATGGGAGGGACCCTTCATCGTCACTGAGGTCATCGACGGCGGCGCATACAGGCTGAAGCACGCGAAGACAGGCAAACTTTCGCACAATCCTTGGAACGTTGCGCACCTGCGCCGTTTCTATGCTTAGATTGCTCAGTCATACAATGTAATAGGCAAAATGTCGGATAGCTGCAGGTTTCAGACGCGCTCTTTTCCTTACCAGGGTACCTAAGGGGACTGGAAGGTTTTTAATGAGGCGGCCTGCAGCTTAACATTCAAAAGTGGAATATAATCAATGTTCCTCCTATCTTTCTCTCTTCGCATAACTCACTAACAAATACCTTAGCCGCACCCGAACGCTCGGGGGCTGTGCTGTCAACAACATGAGCTTTGGCTCTCACAAAAATAACACCTTAGCCGCACTCGAACGCTCGGGGGCTAAGTCTCAAAGCAAAGTTGGATAAACTTCAGCAAACACAAAAACTCCACAGCCACACCCGAACGCTCGGGGGCTGTGCAATCATTAGTTCACACTCAAAATACTTCATAAACCCCACTCAATAGACTCGGGGCTGTGGAAACTACAAAATAAATAATTCATATACAAAAGGAAAACTTACACTCGGGGGCTGAGCCCCGAAGACGTGTTACATATGCACAAAGCACAAAGTTTCATTCAACAACTTAGTACAAATTCCTACACAAACACACACCCAACCTACTCTACGGGTTCATCCTTTGGTACAGCCCATTTCTCCTCCTCTGTCAACACTCGATGAATCAGGACCAGCGCGTCCGTGCGAGTCTCTTGGTAGTGCTCCTGCATAGGCACAGGACCGCCACCAGGCACGGGTGCGGGTCCCTGAGCAATTCTCTTCAAGTCAATGTTCGGATAATGGGTCCGCACAAATGCGAGTGCAACATTTGCTCCGCCAATGAGCGCTCTCGCACAAATTTCTTGATGGCCTTGCCTTTACGGAATTTTTCCAGCAAAGCTGACAAGCCTTCGGCTGTTCGTTCAATGGAAACAGCGCTTGATGAATCCTAGACAAAGCCAGCCTGCAGGTCTCGAGCACAATGGCCACGCGCCAGGCGCGGTTCTGAAGCAGAACAAGCACTCGACTTCTTGCCCGATCTGACCAGAAAGGGTGGGTCGAATACTCGGTCTATTGGCCTGATCATCCAAACGTTCGCGCAGCCGAGCTTCCTCTTTCGGTTTGTCGAAGCATGCACCTGCGCAAGCATAACACAGTGACATTTCGTCAACAAACTTGCCAAAGACAAAATTTTGACTCGAGTGTACTCACATTCGAGTTGAAGGTTCACTTTGTCCAGCTCCGCCAGCAGAAATAACTCTCGTTCCGTTGCTGGTGACGGCCTCGACTGAAGATCGGCAAGGGCGTCCTTCGTCTCCTTCAGCTCTCTCTCCATCGTCGTGAATTTCTGTGTAAGGTAGTCAATAAGCTTTTGGTCGTTGACACTTCGGGTGCTAGGCTTGGAAGAAGAACTCCCCGAAGTTTGATCAGTCGACGCGCCACGCGCTTCAGACTACATAAAACCAAAGTTCAAACATAAGCTCCATATATCACTCGCAAATACCCCGACCAGCAGGCTCGGGGGCTTTTTTTCCAAATTTCAGACATATTATAGGCATAAGGGGTGCAGGTCATAAGAGCATATTAATCAAAAGCCCCCATACGGCATTCAAGTTCATTACAAACATATCAAAAGCGCGGGCAAACTAGCTACGCTGTCTATGAAGCTGACTCGGATCTAGCCCTAGAGGTGCGAGCGGCGCGCTCGGACATGGTGGCGGCGCGCTGCTCGAGCATAGTCACCATCTTCCGTGACAGCGTCCCCGCCTCCTTCTTCATCGAGTTGGTCACGGCGGATTTTCCTTCAGAATTCTTCGGAAAGCCAGCTACAGCTTTCTCGAAGTCTCCTGTTATACCGTGTCCCATCAGCAAAATGAAGGTGGTCTCAGATCCACCTACCATCTGAGCTCGGGCGTAATTTGCCATGGTAGATGTACCAGGCGCAAAGACATCGGCCAGTGCTTCCACAGTCGGGGCGGCTTGTTCTTCGGCAGGACGGTCTGGTAGACAGACGACAGCGCACTCGTGGACCTCCGAAGGGCGTCCCGAGTCCGCGCGCATATTCTATCAAAAGCGCTCGCCGCTTCCTCGAGTGAGCCCTCATCCGCGGCCGGGGTGGCACCAACAGCTTCTGTTGGAGAACCACAAGTTAGAATCACGACACAATTGGCCAAACACGGTACTTGTATCAGAATATTACCTCCCATCACATGGGATAGAGCGCGGAGTCGATGAATTTGGAGGGTCTCGCGATCCTCCGCTTCTTTGAGCTTCTGCTGCACACCCAAGCGCTCAGCTGCAAGCTCTTTCTCCAGCTCCTGCACACGGGTTAAGGCTGTCGCCTTGTCACCTGCACACAGCGCAAAGAAACAGTTAGCACAAAAGATTTCTCAAACAATTAGACACAAGGGCACGCGATTCTTACGGTCCAGCTGCTCCACCGTGGCCCGCAGTTGATCGCGCTCGTGCTCCACCTGCAAATACGCTTCACCCGACTCAAGGAGAGTGCTGATGAACGACTGTGCGGCAAGAAGGATTCAGTAATATAACACACAAAACAAACACTCGGGTTTGAGCCTATGCCCAACTATGCTAGTTGCGCATAGCCTCGGGGGCTACTCCCATCGGGAGCGCTGTCGCGCACCCGATAAAACATTGAAGAGTTCAGCATAATACTTACATGGTTATAGCGTGAGGGCAGCGCATCACTCGACGCGGAAGGTGCGTCTTCCTGCGGGTTGGGATGAGGACTCGCCGGAGAAGTCGGCTGAGCCTCCGCCCGAAGCGCCTCACCCGAAGGTGACACTGGCATCGCTCCGGGAGCGTTCGGTGGGAGGTCATCCTTGGGCAAATCATCCTCACCGGGCTGCACAAAAACAAAGCGTCAGTTGTCAAAGGAAAACATACCGCAAACACAAATCTTCGGCAAAAGTCTTCACCTGGCTCCCTCGTCGTCAGAAACATCAAGGCATCATAATCCAAGCATGCCTCGAACGACTGCGACTTAGCTGGAGAGGCCGTGCGCGGCGGGGTTACCGCCCTTGGCCCTCTCGTGTCAGGTGAAGAAGAGCCCGAGTCTTCACCATGTGCAGCAGGTGGGGGCGAGCTGTCCGCAGTCGAAGCAGTCTCGACTGCAAGCGCCGTTTAGGCGGAGGCGGTTCTTCCTCCTCCTGCTCAGATTCCTCCACCTCGTCAGAGGCGTGTGAGCAGAAGCGAGAGAAATATCATCGGCCTCGCCTTCGGCCGACAAAATCTCCACCTCTGCTGTTTCCCCATCTTCGGGAAGTGGAGGGAAGCGCTTGGCAGGCACCCAATTCTGCACATACCAGATGTACTTCATCAGCTAACAGGCATATATTTCCCATGAAATATTAAGCAGAAGACCAAAACATACCGCGGGCAGTGGATGGTCGCTGTCGAACGCGTCGCGGGGGCAGTCGAGGGGGCAGCTGTCCTTTGCGGTCAGTTTGGTGATTGACCGCACCCTGGTCTCTACTTCCCTTGCTGATGGCAAGCCCTCTTCTCCCGCCAATCGCGTCGGGTCTGCGCGCCCTGGAACATCCACATGGGTGCGCTCGCACCCGCAAAGGCTGCACGCCCCGCTTGATAAAGGTTGAAATCAAATGCAGGCCGCTCACTTCGTGGCCGACAGTCTTCATAAGTTTGGCCATCTTCTCCATCAGAGGCTTCGCCTCAGCTCCTCCACAGTGGTTGTCTGATGTAACCAGCTCGGGTCTTCACCAGAGGCGCGTGGCGTCAAACGCGGGCAGTCCGTCTTGCTGCGCGCTGACATAGAACGACTTTTTGCGCCAGTTCTGCGCTGACTCGACCTGTTGGATGTCAAAGTACTCGACCTCCTTGCGAGCCTGGATGTTGAAGCCGCCAACTCCATACACACCGTCCGGGCTGGCGTTCCTCTTCACATTGAAGATCTTCTTCCAAAGACCCCAATGCGGATGAACCCCCAGAAAGCACTCACAAAGCACAAAGAAAACAACAATGTGCAAAATGGAGTTGGGGGCGAAATCGTGCAGCTGCACCTTGTATGCGTACATCAGCGCACCCATGAAGTAGTGAACAGGGAAGGAGAAGCCCCTGTTCACGAAGTCATGGAAGCATACGCGTTCGCCCTGCTTGGATTGAGGGCTTACCTCAGCACCGGGCGCGAGCAGGCAGCAGCGCGGCGGAGGGCAGCCACCCATCCTGCCGGTATCCGTCCAGCTTCGAGGCTGTCATACTAGACCTTGTCCAGCCTCCAGCCTTCTTCTTCAGTGGTGCCGCACCACCTGCGCCCGGGGCGGTGACGTTCGGCGCCGTGGGGGCCGTGGCGTCCGCGGCAGCTTTCCTCTTCGCCGTCTTGGCCATGGCTATGGTGGCTATGCAAGTAGAGCGCGAGGAAGAAGAAGATGCAGAAGGAGAGGCGGCGGGGAGCAAATGGCAAGTAAAAACTAATTTACCTCGCCGCACCCCTTTTATCTAACTGCGCCACAAATCACCACCGTTCGCACAAGATCATGTGCCACGGTGCATATCCAGCCATACACGTGGCAACCGTGGAGAGAAACCGCCGTGGCCACTCCGCCCTCTATGCACGGGAATCTAGGAGACCATCATCACGTCGCCGTAAAAACCACGCTTCAGCGGTCAGCACTGGAAACCTGGGCCCACATATGTCACGTCCCATCGGTCATATTGCGCATGCCACCGCTCTGTCAGAAGGTGCAGTTGCCAAATGCGTCATCCCTGACGTCACCACAAGCATCTCCCTTTAAAAGCTTTCGAGTCCTCTCAAGGTGTAACAGGTCACTCGACCGCCTCGCCGAGTGTGAGGGTGAAAATCAGAGCTCAGGCAAAAGCCGGTCGTTCGACCGCATCGGTTGTTTCGAGGGTGAAATTGCAAGTTACGCAACATAAGACATAACGGCACTCGATAGTTTCTTCGACTGAAACATATTACTCCCATCGGGAGCGTATCAAAAAATTCTTTGATTGAATATGTACGGGATAAAAAGATTTGAGATTATCCTCCATTGCAAGCAATAAAGCACAATCTCGGGGGCTACTCCCATCGGGAGCGCTGTCGCGCACCCGATAGAATAATGGCAAAGTATTAGTCGACAAAGGATTCGACTCAGCTGATAAGCAAAATTGAAACGCAAAATCATTGATGCCCACAAGTATAGGGGATCGCTGAAATCTTCGTTGGGAAGTATTACCCAAATTTATAGTTCGACACGATGGGAACACAAGAATACCAATAAGACTTTGGCAATTGAGACGTCACTCTCAACCACACCTGTATATCAATAAACTTGCAGCAGTGATAGTGATAGCAGTAGTATGATTCAAGTAGCAAATAGAACAACAGTAGTGAACAAGGGTTTCCCAGTTTTCACCGAAAAAGTGAAAGTGTAACTCAGAGATTTAAAACGTAGGCATGAGGTGATAGCGGGGTGTTGTATGAATAAGATTGATCATATAATAAGATATAAATAGCAATGGGACTTATCTCTAACTCTGATATATGTAGGTATGTGTTCCATAATTAGTTGTGCGTACTAACCAAGAGAATTTGCACAACATCTATTGTCCTACCTGCCCATTTCACCGGGGCCAACTTGGAACTACAGGTAATTAAGGTCTACCCTTTCGAATAGCCCGGAACAACGCATTAACACTTCATAAACACATAGAATCCTCAAACTAAAACATCTCCCCTTGTTTTCCCTATACTGTCACGTTTAGGGTTCGCAGGTTCAACATAATAGCAGGTGATACGCTTTGCAGATAAATACCAAACTCAATTATATGATGAAGCAAAATAAGTTCAGTACTGAAATCATGCCACTCGGGCCCTAGTAACAAGAATTAAGTATAGCATAAGTGCATCAACACAATACAAAAATATCCTCAAGATAAACCCCTAAGATCTCGAACAACGGGTATCATTACATGATCAATCTCATCCAATCCCCATCCACCTCACATGCCTACATCGGACTACTCACACATGGTGATGGAGAGGGAGCTCATGGTCGATGGAGATGAAGGCGGTGAAGATGGCGGTGAAGACGGTCTCCGGATCCGTCCACCGGAGGAGAAATCCTGGAGCAATCTGTCTCCGAAAACGAAGATCGTGGTGGAGGCGGCGGTGTGTTTCGCGAAAGCTCTCCTCCTCTTAGGGCACCCACTTTTTCGTATATATGAGGGGGTACGCGAAAAGCCGAAGGAGAGGCGGCGCCCGAGGCTCCAGTTAGGTGGGCCCACGCAGCCCAAGGATCTGGCCGCGTGGGGCCCACTCTTTTGGGCCTCCGGCGCTTCCTCGTGTCCATCCTTTGCACGTTGTCCTCCTTTTCCATAAAAAATGACGTGGTATTTTTCCCCGATTAAATTTCCTGCAAAAATAACCAGAAACAAAACTTTGCTAAAAACAGTGTCAGATTCAGCAGGTTTATTCAAATATGGGAAGATTCCGGAGCAAATTATGAAGCAAAGTGCTTAGAAAAGTAGATGCATTTTAGGTGCATCAATCATACACGATAAATTCCCGAGTTGCGTCCGCCGCAAATACCTCGGATGCTGCACGCATAAGTGTAAAGGTAAGACCCGCCGATCTGTCGAGCTGGGCTAAGGACCGCTCCGGCAGCGTTAATCCTTAAAACTTTCCGTGTCAGCAGACATGATGAAAAATCCCGACAGACACGTTGGGTAATCTCAAAATTATACTGCAGAACGATTCAGTAAGACCTCAACGGACTGAGTCGAGTCTTACCAGTCTGTTCCAGATTCGAGTCCGGGGACACGAGTTTGATTGAAAGCTAGTAAGGTTTTGCCCAAATGTGCAGTTAACCGGTCCCGATCCGTCGAGTGTACCGGGCCTACTAAGTTATTATCACTTGATTATCATAAAGCAAAAACCATAGTCGATGAAATAATTGACATAGCCAGACAAAATGTGCTATTCATACAGGAATTTCAATCGTATACACGGGTACAAAATATATGACGTGCACAGATGAATGAGTCCATGCCCGATTTTTCGAGTCAGACAAGTACTCGGGGGCTACTGACAGGGATATACCTTTCGGGTACCCTACCATGAGGGTACCTGGTGCACGTATCGACTAGGCCCAACTATCAAGAGCCTACATGAAGCCCATGAAAGAAGGCCCAAGAAGATGGAGTATCTTCCAAGTTTGGCGAAGCCATAGTCGGTTTAGATTTTCCTTACATGTAATCTGAGTCGGTTGCGAACTCCCGAGACCTAGCCTGTTATATAAAGTCTGGGAGGGCCGCCGATAGCAGGACACGCAATACTCGAACCACCAAAATCCTAGCGAGATCGATATCTCGCCGGGACTCCATTGTAGCTCGCATATACCTTCAAATCAATACCAGACAAGCAGGAAGTAGGGTGTTACTCTCCGGAGGCCTGAACCTGGGTAAATCCTTACTTTTCCTTGTCAGCCGACGTAACTACCAGCTCTACCGCGTTCTCTCCCCCGTAATCTCATTTCTAGGTCCTTAACCATGGGATTTGATGAGTTAACCCCTCGTCAGCATAGTTTTGTAACAGTAGTCACCATGGGGTGTGATGAAGGCTGTCTTCTCCTCATCCTCCTCTCGCATCCTTATCTTGTTGTAGCCTGAGTAAGCATCCAGGAAGGACTGTCGCGCGCAGCCAGCCGTGGAGTCGACGATCTGGTCGATTCGCGGCAATGGGAAGTGATCATTCGAGCAACACTTGTTGAGGGAGGTGAAGTCGACGCACATGCGGAGAATTTTTGTCTTCTTCTTCTCGACTAGAACTGGGTTAGCGACCCAATCGGATTTCTTGATTTCTCTGATGAACTGGGCGTGAAGTAATCTGTCGACTTCTTGCCCTATGGCGACGCGCTTCGGCTCGGGGAAGCGGCGCATGGTTTGCTTGACAGATTTTGCGTCGGGATAGACATGAAGGGCATGCTCGGCGAATTCCCTGGGTATACCTGGCATGTCGGCTGGACACCAGGCGAAGATTTCCCAGTTCTCACAGAGGAACTCGACGAGCGCGCCTTCCTATGCGGGTGACAGACTCGAAGACACGAGCACTGTCTTGGAGGCGTCAGTCGGATGGACTTGGTGTGCCCTTGTGTCGTCGGTTGTGCTGAACGAGGCGTCGGGTGCCGGCTTCTTGGTTGCAGGGAAGATGGTCCTGTCGTTGTTGAGTGAAAGTTCCTCGAGTTGCTGCTGCATGCCGAAGGACTCAGAGATTTTGCTGAACTCGCGGTCGCAGTTGTCCGAACGCTGGAAGTCACCCCGCACAGTTATGACTCCTTTTGGTCTTGGCATCTTGAGCATGAGATAGGCGTAATGTGGCACTGCCATGAAGCGGGCGAACATCGGGCGCCCAAGTATGGCGTGATACTGCGACTTCCAGTCCACCACCTCGAAGTCAATCATCTCCTTTCGGAAGTGGTCAGGTGTGCCGAAGATAACTTCGAGTGTGATTACTCCTTCAGGAATCTCATAGTGATCTCGTCCTCCCATTGTGTGTGTGCTCTCTTCGTTTACTTACATGTTTCCATTGTTCCAGTGTGTTTTCAGTTGTGTGGAAACAACAGTTCTTCCAAACTAATTGTAATGTATTTCAACAGCTTCACATAATTATGCATTGATTATGAGAAAATATAATCTCTAGGATGTGAAATATGGAATATGGCAATGTCGCAACAAAGTCATAAGTCACATGCGAGGCAAACATTACAACTACAATAATGCTTTAATCAATATCTCTATGACTTTGTTTGTTATTCCGTGGCAACATGCGCTTATTGTATTGACCTCCTTTGGGTGCTTTTGTTTGTTGAAATTGAACCGAGAAGTCGGTGTGATACAATTAACTTCTTGTTTTCTATGTAATTTAACAAGTGATTTTCTGCATCATGATTTCATAATTTTTGTGTACACATGATGTTTACAGAGAAAATTAGAAAGAAAGTGGTGCGTTTTCGTTTAGTTTCTAAGGAATGCTGTATAGTGGGACATCTAAACCAACATACTTTTTATACGATGATACAACAAAAATCAGTGTATACTTCAAGTTAAGATGTCTAAATTAATTTAGGCCCGTTGCAACGCACGGGCAGTTTTGCTACTATGAGATTGTATTCCGAGTTGAGGAACCAGCTAAGCTAACACACCCGTGGCTGGTATTCCGATTCAGTTGAACTATTTCCTAATTTCCTCATCATCTTCATTCTTATGTAAAATATGGACTTGTATTCACCATCGACACGTCTTAATTAGAAGCATATACACTTGAAGGTTTAAGCTTGAAGCAACTTCAAACCTATTAAATAACCAGTCCTTCCCTATACCCCACTACCGTATTACTTCTATGACCGATTAAAAATCAACTATTCAGTTATGAAAAATATATGTATCATAGAAAAACAGGGATGCATCATGCACGCACATGACATGCAAACCTACATGTAAATTTGAGTTTTGCTGGTATACAATCAGCATTGTTTTGAACTTTTATGTGTTCTGTTTTTATTAGTTGGAATCTTATAGGCCGATATGAAATATCTGCTGTTATAATATAGGTTGTCTTGGATCATGGTCATACGTACCATGGAGAGGCAGCAAGACAAGTAGTGGTAGCCTTTCTGATATGGAAGGAGAAGAGAAATGCTAAATGATTCCCTTTGAAATCATAAATTGAACTAGGTAGATAGCAGCAGATTATTCTAACCGAACTGAACTGAAATTATAAGGTTGCAACTTAGAAATCATAAATGTATTGAACTACTGATGAGCCCTAGCTCTCGGCATGGATCAGCAATGCACGGGATCCCATCCCCCTTCACCGCTTGACAGCCCCGATCCGAGCAAGTGAACCGCTCTCAGTCGGAAGGCTACAAGGTTCCCCGTCCTGCAGTTAGGACAAACGAATGGGATGTTGCATAGATGAAATGCAAATGGAGGGAGGTAGCAGCAAATTCAGTAAGTAGCAGTGTAGGTAGTACCTCGTTGATGTATCCAACTCTGTCAGTGAACTCCGAGAGTATGGCGACCTCCTTGGGGTCGAGGAAGCTGCCCATGGCGTCGATGGCGATGTCGATGCGGGTGACGGCGAGGCAGAGGAGGGAGCACGCGCGGTGGACGTTGGTGAGCGCCTGATCCACGTCAAGGCTGCTGGCCGCCTGAGGGGACTTTCCAGTGGCCGGGGTTGCCTTGACCTCTTTGGGGAGTCCGTTCTTAGCGATGTGATCTGCGGCGGCGGCGACCGGGTCGTCTGGGTAGCCGAACATGACGCGGGGGACCTTACTGGCGACGTTGGGCGGCCGTTCGCCGGTGACGAGCTCGATGCAGCGCTCCACGTGGTGCGTCTGGGCGAGCCTGACGGCGTTGAAGGCGGCCTCGACGAGGGAGAAAGCCTCGGTCTGGGTGGTGGGGCGCCAGGAGAGCGGCTGCTTTAGCAGCACGTTGTATTGCTGCTCGTCGGGGATGACGCCGAGGGCGGTGTTGAAGGCGATGCGGGCGCCGTTATCGACCACCAGGTTGAGGCACCTGGAAAGCATGAGGGCGCCGGTCTCGATGCCGCCGACGAAGTAGACCTTGAAGAGCTCAGAGGCAAGCTCCTGGATCCCGGCCGCATCGTCGCAAGAGCTCAGCTGCTTAAACCGTGGTTTGAGATTCAGGAGGGAGTGAAGCTGGGCGCGGAGGTTGTTGTTGGCGAGCATGGCCAGCATGAGGACGCTCCCTAGATTCTCCTTGCTCAACTGTCCAGCCATGGCCGCTGCTTCCTCTCGCCCAGGGGAGAAGCAAAAGTGCAAAACAAGACAAGATCCGAAGGCCGGTTAACCTAAACACCGGAAGGGATATACAGTGAGGAGGTTACAACAATATGATCACAACCGAAGCCTCATTATCTGGTTCGGCATACAACTTGTTCCATACGTATAGGAACGGCTTAACTAACTATTCTGTTAATACTCCCCCTCAATCATAACTTATCTAAGTTAAGATTGTTCTTAAATATCATAACGTATCATGTGAAAACCTGCACGTTCAGTGCAAATATGAGAACTTACTATCAGAGCCATCTAATTTCGGATGGAGTGTCCAGAAGTGAGGTGGGATGTCCGGCACAGGAAGAACCAAGAACGACATCCATGGCGTGTACGGTGTACCTGTTCGATCAGGGCTAAGTAGATAGAGGAACGAGAAATTGGATTAATGTGGAGCAGCAAGTGATTAGTGATATAATCGAGCAGTAGACAGCAAGTTTTCAGTCAATGGCTGAAACTAGAGAGGAGTTTTGCGCATCAACTTCCGATCGAGAGCTCCTAGCTACTGCCTGTGTCCAAGCGAATCGAACCAAAACAAAACAAAAAACTCGACCAAGCCACGGGAACCAACTGAGATTCAAACCAAAAGCAGCCAGCAGGCCACGCTCGGAGGATTCTGGCAATATATGGCGAGCCCAACTCAGCCAAACAAACATCCACGTACGTCTCTAAGCAAAAAAGGAGCACGATGGGGAGGAAGAAGAAGAAAATCGGCTGGCAGTCCGGCCATGTCGAATAGACCAGCGAGCTCACACACCTCGCCTCGCCAAGCCCAAGTCACAAGTTACACACGATACTCGGACGCGGCTCCGGTTACTGCGGGCACGGACTCCATTGTAGCTCGCATATACCTTCAAATCAATACCAGACAAGCAGAAAGTAGGGTGTTACTCTCCGGAGGCTTGAACCTGGGTAAATCCTTACTTTTCCTTGTCAGCCGACGGAACTACCAGCTCTACCGCGTTCTCTCCCCCGTAATCTCATTTCTAGGTCCTTAACCATGGGATTTGATGAGTTAACCCCTCGTCAGCATAGTTTTGTAACAGTAGTCACCATGGGGTGTGATGAAGGCTGTCTTCTCCTCATCCTCCTCTCGCATCCTTATCTTGTTGTAGCCTGAGTAAGCATCCAGGAAGGACTGTCGCGCGCAGCCAGCCGTGGAGTCGACGATCTGGTCGATTCGCGGCAATGGGAAGTGATCCTTCGGGCAACACTTGTTGAGGGAGGTGAAGTCGACGCACATGCGGAGAACTTTCGGCTTCTTCTTCTCGACTAGAACTGGGTTAG
The DNA here is from genome assembly GCA_947311845.1 of Poa pratensis. NCBI lineage: Eukaryota > Viridiplantae > Streptophyta > Magnoliopsida > Poales > Poaceae > Poa > Poa pratensis. The sequence continues at coordinate 20,215,657 of CAMZMU010000088.1, forward strand.
CGACCCAATCGGATTTCTTGATTTCTCTGATGAACTGGGCGTGAAGTAATCTGTCGACTTCTTGCCCTATGGCGACGCGCTTCGGCTCGGGGAAGTGGCGCATGGTTTGCTTGACAGATTTTGCGTCTGGATAGACTTGAAGGGCGTGCTCGGCGAATTCCCTGGGTATACCTGGCATGTCGGCTGGACACCAGGCGAAGATTTCCCAGTTCTCACAGAGGAATTCGACGAGCGCGCCTTCCTATGCGGGTGACAGACTCGAAGACACGAGCACTGTCTTGGAGGCGTCAGTCGGATGGACTTGGTGTGCCCTTGTGTCGTCGGTTGTGCTGAACGAGGCATCGGGTGCCGGCTTCTTGGTTGCAGGGAAGATGGTCCTGTCGTTGTTGAGTGAAAGTTCCTCGAGTTGCTGCTGCATGCCGAAGGACTCAGAGATTTTGCTGAACTCGCGGTCGCAGTTGTCCGAACGCTGGAAGTCACCCCGCACAGTTATGACTCCTTTTGGTCCTGGCATCTTGAGCATGAGATAGGCGTAATGTGGCACTGCCATGAAGCGGGCGAACGTCGGGCGCCCAAGTATGGCGTGATACTGCGACTTCCAGTCCACCACCTCGAAGTCAATCATCTCCTTTCGGAAGTGGTCAGGTGTGCCGAAGATAACTTCGAGTGTGATTACTCCTTCAGGATAGACTGCTTTGCCTGGAACGATGCCGTGGAAGGTGCTGTCGGACCTTGCCAGGCCTTCTAGAGACCTGCCCATCTTCCGGAGAGTGTCGGCGAAGATGATGTTGATGCCGCTGCCGCCGTCCATGAAGACCTTGGTCATGTGGAATTGCCCGATTTGAGCGTCGAGTACCAGCGCGGCGTGGCCTGGGCGCGGTACCCGTGGAGGATGATCCTCCCGAGAGAATGTAATGCTGGTTTCCGAGCCCTTGAGGTACTCGGGTGCGGCTGGTGGCATCGTCACGGCCTGGTAGACTTGGCGGGTGATCAATTTCTGACACCTGTTTGATGGGCGCCCCTTCTGTATCATGTTCATTTGCCCTCGAGCCTGAGGGTATTGTTCTCCCGGCGCAGAGGTGGGTCCTGTCTCGGCTGGTACTGGATTGCTCCTGCGATGTGTGCAGGGTTTGCTGCGGGTGGTTCTGGCAGGGCCAGCTGTGGTGCTGGCTGCTGCGCTGGAGCTGGAGCCAAGATTTTGGCGAACGCTCCGTTAATGCGCTGCATTTTCCGGCAGTCCTTCAACAGGTGAGTGGAGACCAACTTGCCGGTTTCGTCGCTTCTGAACAGGTAATTTGCACGGCTGCTCAAGCTCCTGCTCGGGTGTAAGCTCAGGCCGCGAGGTGTCGCGAGGTTTGCGTCGCCAGTCGCGTCTCTGGTTTCCATCGTTCCTGTACTCCTCTCGACTTCGACTGCTCTGGCGGTTGTCATCACGGCTCCGGTCTTCTCGGGTGTCGGTGAATCCGGCCGCTACTAGCTCGGCTGGCTCTCCTTCATCGAAACGAGCCTTGCGCTTGAGGCGGCGATCGCTGCCGCGGTTGTTTCTGCGGTTCCAGTTGCTTGGTTCTCCTTCCTCGTCCGGGAACTCGTTGCGCACAGAGTCCTCACCATCGGCCCACTCGTTGGCGATCTTCATGAGCTCGACTATGGACTGCGGCTGGAGGCGACCGAAGGCCTCCCGAAGGTCGTGCCGAGTGACACCACGAATGAATGCGTCCATGGCTCTGTCCTCGGAGACGACTCCGACGGAATTGCGCAGAGTGTCCAGCGCTGGATGTAGGATCGTAGTGACTCGTTTTTGCGTTGCTTGCAGGCTTGCAGTTCCACGAACGTCGCAGGCCTTGAGTATGTGCCGAGGAAGTTCTTGACGAAAGCATCTTCGAACTGATCCCAAGAAGTGAAAGAGTTCCGGGGCAGGTTCTGGAGCCAGGTACGTGCTGACCCTACGAGCATCAACTGGACGTTCTGCATGGCTGTTGTCGTGTACCTCCTTGACAGTTGACTACGATGATGTAGTCATCGAGCCAAAGTTTGGGATCCTGTGTGCCGTCGAACTTGACTGACTCCGATGTGAGCTTGAAGCCTCGCGGTATTCGTGTGGCACGGATGCGGTAGTGGAAGCAGGGAAGACCGCAAGGCTCGTTGTCGCCGTCTGAGTAGAATTCCTCAGTCGGGGTATTGACAGGTCGGGTGGAGCGGTTGCGATCGACTGTTCGCTGTGTGATGACGTTGCGGGTGTCCTCGCCCTCCTACAGGTGTCGGATGGGTCGGTCTCCGCGTGCTACGCGCTCGCGGTCGCGTCTGTCACGATCTCCTCGTGCTGGAGTTGTTGCTGCGGGTGTAGCTCCTGTGATGAGCGCCTCCTCTGCTAGGCGAAGCGCCTGAATTTGTTGTCGATGTAGAGCTGCACGGGGTCGCCTTCCGGAGGCTGTGTCGCCCGTAAGTACGTGGACAGTGACATGAGAGCACCCGAGGCTGTTTTGGGGATAGGTATCCCATCTGCGTCTTCTGTCATGAAGGATGAGTCAAGGTTGCGGGTGGCCGCAATCCTCTCAGCATCCGTCATCAGGTTGATGCGCGGTCTGGAGCGCCTATTGTCGTTCGTGACTGCTGGTCCGGTGGAGGAAAAGGAGTAAGCTGCCCGTCGAGCACTCGACGCGTCGGCGAGTTCCTTCCGTCTTGCTAGATCAGCTTTCTCGCGCAACAGCTTCTCGTTCTCCTTCCACACGAGGTATTGGTAAGCCATCATGTCCTCTCGAGTCGCGTCCGGGGGGGGGGGGGGGGGGGGGGGGAAGGTGCACTCTTGGACGTGCTTCATTGCCTGGACCCCCATCTCTTGAGTGATTGTCAGGGTTGTTACTTTGTCCGGCATGATGACCTCCATTGGGAACGTCGGGTCCTCGCGACGGGGACCGGCGTTGGGTATCCTGTTGTTTCTTGCGTCCACCATGAAGACTTGGACGGGTAAGACTGCGCAGTCGAGTGCGCGTTACTGCTGCTGCTTTCGCCGCAGGAGCTGTCCTTGGAGCTGAAGATGGAGGCGACGTGGTAGACGCCGCAGTCGGTGCAGAACTCGGCGGGCGAAGCAGCAGCCGAAGGTGTCGCGGGCGTTGGAGTCGACAAACTCGCGAGTGTAGCTGAAGCAGGCGCGATCTCCACAGTCGACGAAGATGTGGACGACGTAGTCGAAGCAGGCGCGATCTCCGCAGTCGGCGAAGATGTAGACGACGTAGTAGAAGCAGGCGCGATCTCCGCAGTCGACGAAGATGTAGATGACGTAGTCGAAGCAGGTGCGATCTCCGCAGTCGGCGAAGATGTAGACGACGTAGTCGAAACAGGCGCGATCTCCGCAGTCGACGAAGATGTAGACGACGTAGTCGAAGCAGGCGCGATCTCCGCAGTTGGCGAAGATGCAGGTGCGCGATCGGAGAGTCGGAGCGTCCCCCACTTATTCACATGAAAATTCATGCTACCGAAAGTAAGGCACATACCTCCGTAGAGATTGGCGTATGCCGATCGGTGGGCCGGCGGGTGGGGGACGAACTTGAAGGAGCCGAAGTAGATCGGCGCCACGATTGTTGTCGAGTCGATGATCGTTGCGGATGGGGCCGGTGCAACCATGATTCCAGCACTCTTCTTTCCCACAGACGGCGCCAGTTGACGTGGGGTGGCCACGACAAATCCCAGGGTCGAGTACCCCAGGTTGATTGAGAGAGAGAAGCTGGAGTGCTGGTAGTTACGACGGCTGACAAGCGAGGCGATTTTACCCTGGTTCAGGCTCCCGGAGGATAATACCCTACTTCCAGCTTGTCTGTTATTGATATTTTGGAGATGTTTACAATGGCAATCCCGGCAAGATGTTGATCTCGCTAGGGTTTAGGTGGTGGTGTATGAACTAGCTCGTGTCCCTTCTAGATCGGCAGCCCTCCCAGCCTTTATAAAGGAGGCTGGGTCTCGGGAGTTTGTAACCGACTAGAATTACAAGTAAGGTAGGTTCTACCGACCTAGGCTTCGCCTGCCTTGGGACGTACTTTATCTTCTTGGGCTCCCTTGGTGGGCTTTGATCATCGTCCTCTAGTAGGCCACCGGTTGGGCCCTTGTGTCTGCGTGCACCAGGTACCTTCATAGTGGGGCACCCAAAAGGTAGGCCCACGTCAGCTGGCGACGGAAATGGCAATGGCGATTGGAGGGCGTGCACCGTACTGCGGGGGTGGGGTTACACAAACATACATGTGTGAGCCTAAAATGGGCGGCGCTACAGACTCTTGCGACGGAGGGGCTCGCCGGTGTGCACTTTCGCGGAGGAGGGATGGTGGACAACACGACAACGCTAGATGACAAGAGAGATAACATGAACGGTGCCAAACGGCGTGGTGTCTCACCCTGATGGCATGTGCTTGCTCGTAGAAGGTGGGAAAATTGGATGGCGACGAGCTCGTGCGATGTAGCCCTTCCGTAGTCGGAGAAGAAGCGGTTGATTTGCCCAATTCCAGGCGTTCAGTCAAGCGTGAACTCACAGGGGAGGGAGAAGAGAGGAGCGGCGCGGAGTTCGAGGCAGACTCGGCTTGGTCGGGGCGTCCTGGAACGGTGGCGCCAGACACGACAACTGCGCTAGGGTTTCAGGTGCAAGGAGAGCAGAGAGGGAGAGAAGGCGAGTTGAGAATGGGGAGAGAGAAGAGAGGGCCTCAGGATGTCGCCTCGTTCGTCGTCCGGCCTCGTCGTGCCGCCTACCGCTGGCGGTGATTCGTTCTTGCAGCCTCCCGCTGGACCGAGGTCGAAGGCAATGGAAATACCAGTTCTGTATTCATCAAATTTCTGACCGATGGGTTTGTATGTCACTGGGACTAGCATGAAATTCATGTCTGATTCTTTGCTTCCCCGACGCGCAAACAAGTCTAGGGTTGAAAATAGAACGGGATTTCATATTTCAGAGTGTCAATTTCAAGATTCAAAGGTTAGGGTTCGATTTAGTTTTACAAGTTTAAGGTTTGTTTCGTACATTTTCATTTAAGTTTAAGAAGGATTGAGTGGGCTGGTCGGTGCTAGAGTCAGTGATGTGACGTTGGAGTTGAACCGTGAGCCCGAGACGCCACCAAATGGTCACACACACTGACACTGTGACACTCCCAATGGGCCATTGGGCAGTGCAATGACGCCGACGGACTAGCTAGTGCGGCTGGATGTGCTGAACATGAACTGCTGATCCTGCTTGCAAGGTGGAGGGCACTGATCGATCACAGTGGCGCCGCGTACAATGGTCGACAGGTTAACACTTAACACTGCCCGTCATTTCTCACCACGAATCTGGGCGCTCTGTCGACGGCTACTAGTCAGAATGGAACCAGTCCTTTATTGCTTCAGTGGAGAGATCATCCAGATCGGATCAAGTCGGTTTCGCTGAAGTAATAACGGCCGGACAGACAGACGAAGCTGAGTACACTACAGCGAGACCGGAGATGGATGCTTCCGGCTGAAGAAACCAAGGCGGAACAGGCCATGGACGGCGGCGGTTAGTTGGTGAACGCCGAGGACGACGAACACATGGGCGGTGCAGTGCGCGCCCGGTCCTGCAGCAGCGGCCAACACAAGCCGACAGTGTAAGACGGTACAGCCAGCCATACAAGTTCTCCGGCGTCAGCGTCGATGGTCATGGTAGATCCAATTCCAATGGTGGGTGGCTATGGAAGGAAACGTACCGTTTTCATGTGGCAGCACGTACGACGGTGGGTGGCTATGGAAGGAAACGTACCGTTTTCATGTGGCCACGCGTACTCGTCGTACGTGCTGCCGTTCTCCGATCACATGGACTGGCGTAAATGATCTTGACTGAGAGCATCTCCACTCGCGGCGTCTAAATGGCTGCCCAAACGCATCTTGAACAGGCCCTTTGGTCGCCGTCCGGAAGGCCTGACGCATTTGGGCGCCGTCGCTCGCGCCGCCCAAAGAGGACTCCCAAAGGGGTTTTATTATTTAAATTTCAATATTTTGTTAAGGAAAAAACAAACATACATAAATGTTTAATAGTTGAAACACATAAAATTAAGTTCCGCGTTATCGAAAAATAAAATTACAGCTCAAACGTCTTGCCCTTCCTGGGCTGCCGCTGACATGCCCCGTCGCGTTCACAAATGCTCCGCTAGATCAGTTTGGAATTCATGATGAGTAATTTCATCACGAATTTCCAAATGCATTGAGAGATAATCAGCGAAACCTGCCGGCACGTTGTGATCAACCTGTGCATGAGGACCTTCAAAGTCATATGGCATATGATCATGCACTGAATTATGGCGCTCACTCTCGATGATCATGTTGTCAAGAATAACACAACAGTTCATCACCTCCCACATCTGCTCATTCGACCATGTCAGAGCAGGGTACCGAACGATAGTAAACCTTTGTTGCAGCACTCCAAATGTCCGCTCGACATCTTTCCTAGCACTCTCTTGTTCACGGCAAAATGACAAGTTTTGTTCCCGCGAGGGTTGGGGATGCTCTTCACAAATGTTGCCCACCTTGGATAGATGCCATCGGCAAGGTAGTACCCTTTGTTGTACTGGTGGCCATTGACCTCATAGTTGACAGGTGGGGCATGGCCTTCAACTAGCTTCACGAACACAGGAGATCGCTACAACACATTGATGTCGTTGTTTGATCCTGCCATGCCGAAGAATGCGTGCCAAATCCATATATCATGATCGGCCATAACTTCAAGAACCACACTGCAATATCCTTTGTGGCCTCCTTTGTACAATCCTTGCCAACCAAAAGGACAGTTCTTCCAGCTCCAATGTATGCAGTCTATACTTTCAAGCATACCAGGAAATCCTCTTGCTGCATTCTGTTCCAGGATCCGAGCTGTTTCTTCTTCATTTGGTCCTCTCAAATATTTCGGGCCATACACACCAACCACCGCCCTACAGAACCTGTACATCAACTTGATAATTGTGGACTCTGACATCCGTAGGTACTCATCTACAGAATCAGCAGGTGCTCCATATGCAAGCATTCTTATGGCTGCAGTGCACTTCTGGATTGAAGAGAAACCAATAGTTCCCACGGCGTCCTTCTTCAACTTGAACCATGGATCATACTCCCTCACAGATTGCACGATCTGGTTGAAAAATCCACGGTTCTTCCGAAAGCGTCGACGAAAATCCTTTGTGGTGGCGACAGGAGTGTCGGAAAAGTAGTCAGAGACTAACATGCAATGGCCTTCCATTCTCTGCCTCGGCTTGCTCTTCCTCCTTCCGAAAGACGAGCCTCCTCGTTTTAGTGCGGCATTGGCGTCCTCGACGGCTTGAAGTTGTAGAAGACATGAGAGAATCACTATATTCTCATCTTCCTCTTCGGCGATGGCGGCTTCTTCTTCCAACAGCATCGCGGCCATCAACTCGTCGTCGCTGTCCATCTGCAATACATGCCGGCACGTTGTGATCAATGGTGCCGGCTGGAGTCGTCGAATAGCCGGTGGAATCAATTCTGTAGAAAACCAGGCGTACCAGTAATTCCGCCGAACACCTTGCAGGCGAGGAGGAGAAGAGGCGAGGTCACCGGTTCCGGCTGGAGTCGTCGAATAGCCGACGGCGCGGCCGAGAAGTAAGGCGCGGCGAGGAGGAGAAGCCAAAGCGGCGCCGGCGTCGAGTCGGGGGTGGAGGCAGCGGTCGGGCGGCGGGCGTTCCAGATCGTGGCGACGGCGACGAGGAAAGTGGGAGGGCGACGAGACAGAAGTCGGCAGAGGAGAAAACGACGAGACTTTTAATCCGTGTCTCACTGCCAGGCGTGGCTCGCGCGTCGGAGGCAGCCGTTTCGTTCTGTCCGGGGCCGCCCCAAGCCTCCCCAAGTTGAGGGCGTGGGCTGGACGTGTCGGACAGAAAACTGGGCCGCGCCGGACCGAAAACGAAATTGGGCGGCGCGAGTGGAGGCGAAAACACGTCCGGCACGCCCCAAAGACCTTTGGGCGGCCGTTTGGGCGCCCCGACTGAAGATGCTCTGAATGAGCGTAGTAAAATGGTGATGTGTACTGTTAAGATAAAAAAAAGATGCTTTGAGCTCCGGGTTAAAGAAATCCTTGGTTTGAGACAGATCAGTCAACTAGTGCAGAGGCACCTCGGAAGTCAATGGAAGCTATCCAGCATGCTCCAGCTTTCCCTGTTGAGCTCTGTTTTAGACAAGCTTCCCCTGGAGCTAGAGCTGGAACCCAGTCCAGGCTCACCCTCAAACCCACTAGCTCGGCCCAGCTTTCTCCCAATGCGCGACCGAATACACCGGAGGCCAATGGGCTTGGAACGAGCGCCTGACCGCACCGTGGCGCTATTGTTCCCAGCGTGGCCGCGTGGGCGACATATACAGGTGCGCCAGAACTAACGTAACAGCATTCGGTCCATGCTCCTACCAGTGTCAAGGCCCAAGAGGTGGCGGGCTACATGCATAGTTTTGCGTCAAGTGATCTATCATAGCTTTCACAAGACCCTCTTCGTTTTCTCAAAATATATAAAATGAAAACCCTCTTCGTTTTTGAATTTATACAGTATAATCACTAGATTCATGTGTCCATCATGACTCCAAGAGCATATGTAGCCAAAGTCTTAATTCGTCTCTGGAAGCGTTTTACACACTTCTCTTAATGTCGAGGAGCAGTTTTTACAAACGGTACAACTTCTCGCAATGCGAAACGCCCTCAATCGGCTAACTATATTTTGTTTTTATGCACTTTTTAGTTTTGGATCATGCAAGCTCATCTGACATCCAGATAAAACTCTAATACAATCTAACAATTTTTCAAATTCAAATACAATAAATCAATCATCATAAAACCATCACTAATAGTTAATCCATAATAGAAACAGAATTAATCCAAAAATAAATGGTTCATGAAACAAAACAAAACAAAACATAATATAGAATAACAACGTCAAATAGACACAATCACCGACCATGTAGGGTCCACTGATGTGAGATCCTCGGTGAAGCTGGGTGTTGGCATTCCGATCTTCGTTTGTCGGTCCACACAAGGAATTTCTCAGTTCGAACAAAAAATGACAGCTCAAGCACCCATCATGCACCCTAATCGTCAGTTTCTAGCTTCACCCATGGATGATAGGAAGTACTATTACAAATTTATCAACATGAGGAGTAGGACTAGGATTATCTCCGTTAATAGATTCTATTTAGAAATAACATTCCTCATCTTCAAGAAAAAAATCATTCCAAACCACACATTTAACCATTTTGAGATTGGTGACAGAAATGTGTGCATGTATCCAGATTCCAGAGCCCACGTGAGCGTTCCATATGAAGAACAATCTTAAATCCGTAAATGCTTATGCAGTCACTTCTAGGGTTGTCCTGGCTCAATATTTTCTTCATGGATGAGTTCGTGATACGGATAGTCCAGTATGCTTTTAAGATCCATGCCAAAAATTATTTTTTGGTGAAAATACTTACTTTTTAGATAGTAATAACAAATACACGGCGTTTTGGGGCACCCTGGAGCATATGCTCCCGGTATTGTCAGAAAAATAAAAAAAATAGAAAAACTTTTCAAAAAATTCCGAAAAAAATCACAGGCGTGCCTGAGTATGGTACGCACGAGCGTGTGAATTTTCATAATGAACTGACATTGTGGCTTACCTGTGCAAAAAAGACAAATCACAGATCTGAAAATTCAAGGCGGCCACGGTGTCATTTCGTTGCGAAATTTCACACGCTCGTGCGTGCCATACTCAGGTATGCCTGTGTTTTTTTCGAAATTTTCTGAAAAGTTTTTCTATTTTTTTATTTGCCCGAAAATAACGGGAGCATATGAGCTCGGTTCCATTGTGAATTTCGGCAAATACACAGTATGTTTATAGGTTAGGTAAACATGTTAAAAAAGCAAACACATATATATTGAGTTCACACTTAACCATGATTCTCTCTATGAAGTAAATATGATTATTGATTGTTCTTTTCAAAATATAAAACTATAATGATATACAATTTAATTTTTAAAACTTAGTCTCATGTTTTCTCAAAGAACGATAAGGTTATGACTCGTGCAAACAGGCTCCATTCGCAGCTGCTATGCTGTTGTGAGTTCCAGTTATATTACTCTGCTATGATGTTGTAGACATTGTGGAGCAGAAGTAGAAACTGGTTTGTCTTGGAATTAATTAACTTTGATCTAATAATATAATCTAGCAAGTTAAACCAACAATCCAAACTTACTTAATTAGATCAATTAATTATCCTCATTTGGCCCTGCATCCATCAGGCTAAGAGCATCTCCACTCGCGGCGCCCGTCCGACGTGCCATTTGGGCGCTGTCCGGACAAGGTGCGCCATTTGGGCGCCCGCGTTCCCCACTCGCGGCGCCCCAAAAGGATTTTTTACATGAATTTCAATATTTTGTGAAAGGAAAAATCAAACATACATAAATATGTAATAGTTCAAATACAATATTTAATAGTTCAAATATATAAATAAAGTTCAAACGTCTTCCTCTTCCTCCTCTGCCGCTGCCATGCCCCGGCGTGCCCACAAATGCTCCGCTGGATCAGCTTGGAGTGCATTATGAGTATTTTCATTACGAATTTCCAGATGCATTGAGATATAATCAGCGAAATCTGCCGGCATGTTGTGATCAACCTGTGCATGAGGACCCTCAAAGTCGTATGGCATATGATCATGCACTGGATTATAGCGCTCACTCTCGATGATCATGTTGTGCAGGATGACACAACAATTCATCACCTCCCACATTTGCTCATTCGACCATGTCAGAGCAGGATATCGAACGATAGCAAACCTTTGCTGCAGCACTCCAAATGCCCGCTCGACATCCTTCCTGGCGCTCTCTTGTTCAGCGGCAAAATGACAAGCTTTGTTCCCGCGAGGGTTGGGGACGCTCTTCACAAATGTTGCCCACTTTGGATAGATGCCATCGGCTAGGTAGTACCCTTTGTTGTACTCGTGACCATTGACCACATAGTTGACAGGTGGGGCATGGCCTTCAGCTAGCTTCACGAACACAGGAGAGCGCTGCAACACATTGATGTCGTTGTGTGATCCTGCCATGCCGAAAAATGCGTGCCAAATGCATAGTTCATGATCGGCCACAGCTTCAAGAACCACACTGCAATATCCTTTGTGGCCTCCTTTGTACAATCCTTGCCAACCAAATGGACAGTTCTTCCAGCTCCAATGCATGCAGTCTATGCTTCCAAGCATCCCAGGAAATCCTCTAGCTGCATTCTGTTCCAGGATCTGAGTTGTTTCTTCTTCATTTGGTCCTCTCAAATAGTTTGGGCCAAACACACCAATCACCGCCCTGCAGAACCTGTACATCGACTTGTTGATTGTGGACTCTGACATCCGTAGGTAGTCATCTACAGAATCAGCAGGTGCTCCATATGCAAGCATTCTCATGGCTGCAGTGCACTTCTGGATTGACGAGAAACCAACAGTTCCCACGGCGTCCTTCTTCAACTTGAACCATGGATCATACGTCCTCACAACTTGCACGATCTGGTTGAACAATCCACGGTTCATCCGAAAGCGTCGACGGAAATCCTTGGCGGTGGCGACATGAACTTCGGCAAAGTAGTCAGAGACTAACATGCAATGGCCTTCCATTTTTTGTCTCGGCTTGCTCTTCTTCCTTCCAAACGACGAGCCTCCCCATTTTGGGGCGGCTTTGGCTTCCTCGTCGGCTTGAAGTTGGAGAAGACAACTGAGAATTGCTATATTCTCATCTTCCTCCGCGGCGATGGCGTCTTCTTCTTCCAACAACATCGCGGCCATCATCTCGTCGTCGCTATCCATCTGCAATACAACGCGGCCATTGATCAACGACCGGTCGCCGGTTAGCATCAATAATTCAGTCAAAAACCAGGCGAACCTTCCGCCGAACACCTTGCAGGCAGGGCGGGTCGCGGAGAGACCGTCGGGGACGGCTGTATCGAATACAGAGGCGGAGAGATCGCCGGTGCCCGGAACCGAAGGTCGTCGAGGAGAGAGGAAGCAAACGGCGACGCCGGTGTCCAGGCTTGTGTGGAGCCGACGGGCGGGGGGCGGGGGCGTCGAGCAAAGTGGGGCGACTGGGGCGACGATGAAAGACGGGGGATAAAATCAGGCGAGAAAACGACGAGACATAGTCCGTGTTTCACTGCCAGGCGTGGCCCGCGCGTCGGGAGCCGACGTGGCGTCGCGTTTCCTTCCGTCCGGGGCCGCTCCAAGCCTCCCCAAGTTGAGGGCGTGGGCTGGGCGTGCCGGACACAAAACTGGGCCGCGCCGGACCCAATTCACGTTTGAGCGCCGCGAGTGGGGGCGATTTTGTGTCCGGCACGCCCCAAACGCGTTTGGGCGCCGCGAGTGGAGACGCTCTAAATGTCGTTGTACTTAAACTTGCAATCCAAACCTGTAGGGGAATAAAATCATTACATGGTCCCTGCAAAACTATGCTCTACTTCACTTCTACTCTTCAAAGATTTTTAAATACAAATGCGCGAGAGCAGTATAGCACACTCTCCCTCCACTCTTAACCTATTTAAATGATCCAGGAAGTGCGCCATGCACAAGCACAGTGCCCCCTCCACTCTCGATCGATCATGGCCGATCGCTTCGTGCATGTTCTCCTCTTCCTCCTGCTCACCATCACTTCCCTTCCAATCGCCTTCGCAGCACCTCACAAGCTCCGTCTCTCGGCCTCCGAAATCGCCACGATCGAGGCGCGCGCGCCGCCACCGCCGGACCAACCCACCACCTTTTTCGAGGTGGACCGGCCGCACCGGCCACCGCCGGGCAGCTTCGGCCCATGCTCCACGGTGCTTCTCTCCCATTCGTTCGCTTACACCTACACCAAGCCCCCTGTCACGACCGCCTATTCCCCGCCACCCTGTCTCGCCGCCGCGGGCGGCCACGCCTCACTGATCTCCCTTGCCGTTCTTGAGTGGCGAGCCGCCTGCCGTGGCGTCCAGTACGACCGCATCTTCGGCGTCTGGCTCGGCGGCGCGGAGCTCCTCCGCGGCTGCACCGCCGAGCCGCGGGCGAACGGCATTGTCTGGTCCGTCTCGAAGGATGTCACCAAGTACGCGTCCCTCCTCGCTGCACGCAGCCCCTCCACCCTCGCCGTGTACCTGGGGAACGTCGTCAACGAGCAGTACACCGGCGTGTACCACGCCAACCTCACGCTTCACCTCTACTTCCGTCACCCGCCGCAGCCTCCCCAGCCTGGTCTTGGTCCCGCCGATCTCATCGTGCCTATCTCACAGAGCCTCCCGTTGAACGACGCACTGTGGTTCCAGATCCAGAACGGCGAGGACATCGGGTCAGCGAGCCTCGCCGTGCCGAACAACGCGTACCGTGCCGTTCTGGAGGTTTACGTCTCGTACCACGCCAATGACGAGTTCTGGTACACAAACACGCCCGACGGACACGGCCCGTTCCGCGAGGTCACCGTCAGCATCGACGGGGACCTCGTCGGCGCCGTGTGGCCGTTCCCGGTGATCTACACCGGAGGCATCAACCCTCTCCTCTGGCGTCCGATCACCGGGATCGGCTCGTTCAGTCTCCCGTCCTACGACATCGAGATCACGCCTTTCTTGAGCAAATTGCTGGACGGCAAGGCGCACGAGTTCGGCGTGTCAGTGACCAACGCCCAGGACGTGTGGTTCATCGACGCCAACCTCCACCTATGGCTGGACCCCAGGGGTGCGCCGACGACGGCGGGCATCACCAGCTACGACGCGCCACCGCTCGAAACAGGCATCGTGTTCCGGCCCGACGGCCCCGGCAACGAGTACTACTACACGACGGCGTTCCGGCGCATCTCCGCCACGGGGTGGGTGCAAACGTCGGCCTACGGCAAGATCACCGCGACGTGGACGCAGAGGCTCGGCTACGAGAACACGAACGAGATCCAGGGGAGAACCAGACGACCGAAGCGTACTCCGGCGTGCACGTCGTCGACCGCGCCGGCGTGGCGTACTCCCAGGAGGCGCAGCAGACCTTCCGGCTCGACGTCTTCGTGGGCGTGGTGAACGAGGCATCTAACGGCTCGTATACGGTGGCGAGGGACGTGCGCCTGGGGTTCGCCGAGGAGAGGGTGGCCGCCGGCCGCGGGTTTTTCTGGTCCCGGTCGCTGGGAAACGCGCAGGAATGCGCCGTGAACATTGACGTGGACGACGAAGGGGCGCCGTCGGGGTGTCATGGGGCACGAGGCAGAGGTACGGGTACGAGGCTACCGATGGCTGCTACTCCCGGGACGTGACAAGCAGCGGTTACGCCATTGTCTCCGACCACTCCGACGAGGCCTGCGTGAAGGGGTCGCTTTCTTCCCGTGCCGGCGCCGTGGCATCGCCTGGTTTTGCGCGAATGAGCTCGTGAGAAGTTGATCCTTGGACGAATTGGCTAATCTCGTGCTAAGAAAGTGGGCTAATTAAGCTGTGTATGAGTGTATTTGCAAAGTGATGTAAGCGTCAATACGACCCCTATACAATAATCACAAGACTGTAACATAAATCAGGATTATAAATGTTCTACTCCTTTTCTGAATCACAGGTATATAGAGGTGTTTTCTGGTATGATGGGATGGCGTACATATAGAAATTATACGTATTTCGTTTCTTATGGCAGTGTTATCCTCTCTTCCATTTTGTCTTGCCTCTTACACTTTCTCTCTTGATGCTCACTTTTATTGTATGTTGTCATTTTCATTACCCCTTTTAATTTATATTTTCCATTTACTCCTTTTGTGTTTTTCATTAAATTCACCCTCATCTAGTGTTACTTATTGTATCATTCATATGTTTTCTTTATTATTCACTTTCATTTGTATATTTTTAGTTGTTTATCATATTTCTTCATTTCAGAGCATTTGATCCCGTCATTTCAAAATAACTTCCAATTCCTCAAGAAACGATGAACTACCATGTATTGAGAAAAATGCATTTTGATATGAAATTAACATTTTAAATTGATTTTTATTTTGCATATTCTTGATTGAACCAATTTTTTTACTTTTCATTTAAAAATCCAGTTGCAAGTCTTTAAGAAATGTGCAAATGAACTTGTTTGATTCCATGTTTTTTATTCTTTTGATTTGTTTGGCATGTTCTTTTTTCATTTCACCACATTTGATCTCATCCATAGAAATTGAGTTGCACTTTATAAGAAGAAACATGAATTGCCCCATATCTAAAAAAAAGAAACACGGTCAATATTTTTTCACTTTTGTTTTGGTTTTGTTTGGTATCTTCTTGATTTCAAACCATTTTAGCAATTTATGTAATATGGTTGAATTTTATTCAAGAATGCACTGGACCCTGCTTTCTTCCCATAATTTTTTGTTTTATGTGATTTTTAATTTCAACCCACCTTAATCTTATCCGTGAAAATGGGGTTGCACTTCTCTCAAGAAATATATCTTCAAGAAAAGTGCAACACCGGGTTTTGGCATGAGTTAAAAAAATTATTTTGATTTTATTTGGTACATTTTTTTTATTTCAGAGCATGTTGGAATTTTTATTTTAAATGAATTGCGATTTTCTCAAAAGAAATATGCCACTAGACTACTTTTCATTCCATTTTTTTTATCTTTTGGCTTATTTTTTTATTTCAAAAATCCCTTTTGATCTTATCCATTGAATATGAGTTACAATTTTGTGAAGAAATGCATAACCACCCCTTATATGAGTTGCAACTTTTATTTTTATTATTATTTTTAGCATATTCTTGATGTTAAATGAGTTGCGCCTTTTCTCGAGAAATGTAGAACTAAGCGTATTTTGTCCTTTTTATTTGTTGGCTTGATTTCTTCATTTTCAAGCCACTTGATCTTATCCATCGAAAATGAGTGCATACATTCTTCTTAGCTGATGCTCGTATCAACACATGGGCACAAGACTATCTTTTTTTCACGCAGAAGATGTTCGTATAATAAACAATCACAAAAGGACAAGGCCTACTACAAGCCCATCCAAAGGGCCGAGACACAACGGGGACATAGCAGATAAGGCCCAACGCTACGATTGGATTACGGGAACTACTGGTTCAGTACTAAATCGACTGAGACTTGTTTGCTAAAACAAAAAGAAAACTGAGACTTATCTAAGTTCGTCCATGGTACTTGCAATCTCATCCACTCTAAACCCTAAACCGATGCTAAAAACGGAAAACTGAGACTTATCTAAGTTAGTCCATGGTACTTGCAATCTCATGAATAAGTGTGTATATATGTTTTGCATGAAGTCAAACTTTTTAATTTCACCAACTTCATATAAAAGTAGCAATAAATATGAGATCAAATTGATATATTTTGAAACTTCATTTTAAAGAATCAAATGATACCAGTTTAGTGTCATAAATTGGTACATTTCCCTATAAAGTTGGTCAACTTTTAACAAATTTGATTTAATATAAGATTTAGATGTACACTTATTCGCAGGCGGAGGGAGTAAACCCTAAACCAATGCTAATCATGTAGAGCACGTGGAGTCGTCGACACACGCAAACCTCCTGTGAACGATGACCGAGTGGTAAAACACGCAAATCTCAACTCCGAGACACGAGACAGCTCAGATTTGAGATGGGCACGGATCGGATCAAAATTGAGAAGCATGAACCTCACGGTCCTCATCCCAATCTCCACTCAACTTGGATCGTGGCCAGGAGAGGCTGGCTCATACGCGGTTCCCACCTGCCACGCACGCAGACGCAATCTCGGAGCCAGAACGCCCAAGCATTCCGTTAGGAGAGACGTCGCCGTCGAAGCATGCATGATATGCATCCGATACGAACGAGGACCCAGCCACCGCCGCAGCAGTTGCGTGCCGGCGCTCGGGCCGACTCGTCAGCCGGCCGGCGAGGAGGGGGACGCGGTTGGTGCGAGGTCGCCATCGAGGCCGGATCATGGATTCATGGATCATGCAGCGCAACGCGACTTCTTTGGTTGCAGGGGGTGGACCGACAGCTTGCCTGGCTTTGGCTTCTTCCGAATTGTTTTCTTTCAAATTTGGCTCTCGCTTTTGATCGGCGGCCGAAAAAGCGTGGAAGAAAACGAGGCTTAGATGGTTTCCAGCCTAGTTTTGGAAGGAAGTTGACAGCTAACTATGAACGGTTTGCCACTCACCAGATTTTGAATGGTTTGTAGCTAGGGGAATTAAGTAGAGTGAGAGAGGTGCATGATCTGTCGAGCTCAGTGCATGAACAGGTGCGGCACAGATCGGCTTGACTGGGAGTATCAATAGATTGATATGTATGATACCACCCAATAACCACACCTTTATTAATTTGTTTGTATAATCTCAATACAAATATGAAATATGTGTACAAGATTTACTTGTTATTAAAATTTTAGTTTTATTATGTGTTATGATACCGTAGCATAGGTAGATGTCACTATTATCTCTTTCTTCATTAATGTTATGCCATATCAGATTTTTTACCAACATGGCATGCATAATACTAGATATATACTCCTACTATAGCTAATCTAAGTTGCTCTACTTGCGCAACAAAAATAAAGTTAAGTTGTTGTAATAGAGCTATTTTTTTTAAATAATGCATTTTTTAATGAAATTCAAAAAATATTACGCGTTCTGAGAGTTTTTTAAAAATAATACGGCCTAATTTACGCCGCGAATGATAGGTGCTTATCGTTGACACTGTGGACGACAGGCTGGTCGTCCGTCCACGTTGGTCGTCCGTCGGCGCGAGAGCACCTAGTCGTCTGCGCCGTGAACGACAGGCCCTGCTCGTCTGCGCCGTGGACCGATTGGACCTTATCGTCCGCGCCGTGGACGACGGGTGCATTCATGCGTTTCTAGGGATTGATCAGTGGTAGCGAGCGAGCTAGCGAGAAGGTCCATCCATCAATCGGCCGGTGCATGCATGCATGCGTTTCTCACGCGCCGTGGATTGATCGGTGGTAGCGAGCTAGCTAGCCGAGCGTGCGTATCAATCGATCGATCGGCCGGGCGTGCTAGCTAGCTAGCTCCGCATCCGTGCGTGCTCGCCGGCAGTCGTGCACGCGTCTGTGTGCTCGCCGGCTCGCCGGCCGGCCGTGCGCTCGCCGGATCACTAACTAGCTGGCTCCCGTGATGATCGATAGCAAAGCTAGCTGCGCGTGAGAGGCTTGCATGCATGGAGACTTATCGTTGACGGCGTGGACGATAGGCCTGACACCCGCGTGACCGTAGTGGGCCACGGCCTGCTCGTCTGTGGCGCAGATGATAGGACCTGCTCGTCCACGGCGCAAACGACAGGCTCCTATCGTCCACGCCGCATACGAGGCTGTATTATTTTTCAAAATGTTTTAAAATGCGTATTATTTACCGAATTTAATTAAAAATGTATTATTTAAAAAAAAATAGCTTGTAATAGTACACTAGTTGAATGCCCGTGCGTTGCTACGGATCTTATTTTTTCGTAATGTTTTGTCAATAAAAGTTAATAATGGGATTATTTGTAAGCACAGAAAAATTAAACGGAGACAAATATGTCTAAATTAGCTTTTTTGTGAGGGGTGTCTAAATTAGCTAATCTCAGTCGATCTGGGCCTGTGCAGCTCCGAGCGAATGATTTTTTTTCATGGTTTCTAAGTAGAGGAAGGATCAAAGTTACTCCCTCCGTTCTAAATTAGATGACTTTCCATTCGTACACATGTGGATGTACCTATATTTGTACCATGTCTAGATACATCTGTATGTGGATAAATGGAAGTCATCTAATTTGGAACGGAGGGAGTAGAACTGTAGTGGTCCATCGATGGATCGAAGGAAACGTTAGTCTGGCAGGCAGAAAATGGGAGGACGTACCAACGTACAAACTCCCATTTAATAGTAAAGATACGTGGCCCGGCTTGATTGCAAGCTATGCATTAGGTTGCGCATGGTTGCTAGGCGATACTGGCTAGTCTGACGCAGTATTTGTTTTCTACGTGAATCTCGTGGCATATTTGTTGCTTATGTTAAAAAGATGCAAGCAACCCGCAATTTCAAACATACACATACAACCCATTCTTTTCAGCATACAATAAATATCCATCTATTTCAGTAAATCACGGAGAAAATGATTCATGTACGAACGCCAACACTTCCAACACCACAAAAACAATCTTGTTGGATGAGCACAACACTGGCAACATAATCATCTCCGCATGTCGTTCACGTCTATGCAGCAAACGAAAATGTGCTTGCAACATATCGAATGAACATACGCACCACTGAAAAGTAAACTCCCAAATCACTAACCTTCCCATCAGGCTACCAGGAGCCAACATTCTTGCATTGTCCCGTAGGGATCAAGGTTTGAGGGCCCCAAACTGAACGTCCAAAAACATCGCAACATGCCATTTATGTGTAAATAACAAATACCATTCACACTTTTAGCATATTGAAAAGCTCTTTGCAACATAAAAGATTATAGATTTCACTATCACTACCCTCTCACCGCCAAAACTTTGAAGCACCACCTTCAACGAGCTGGGTTCGCTTTAGCATGTTGGGTCTAGATCAGGTGTCCCATATCTATTACCATGTTGTATCGACCTCTCCTGAGATCACTGGTGTGAACTAGAGAGCACCATCGTAGCGAATCTATGGTGCTTAGCGCACAAAGCGTGAAAAAGAAACTGCAGTAGGTGGAGGCGCTCAGAAGGAGGAGCAACTCGCAAAGCAGAGAAGATCAAGAGCGGATATTTCATGGGGAGAAGCTCGGTAAGAAGAGGATCAAGGGAGAGGTTGTCACAAGCATACAACTTTTGTTTGGAGATTTTCGGGAGATGAGAGCACCATATTTGGCCTAATATATTCTAAAGCATGACATCCTGCCACCACGGTGACGAGAGGAGAGACACATTCGAGGCAGTCACAAGCTAACCTCTCTCTACCCCTTAAAAAATTAACCTAGGATGGAAGGGACTAGTGTAACTAGGAGGTTTAACCTATGTTGTTAAAAGTACATATACACTACATATTTGGACAAATTACACCTAAAAACTAGTAAAACACGCACGTACTAATGCAACACACCTAAATTTTGTGACATCACTTGACATAACGAACACCATGATTAGCTCTGGCACATGAAGCGACTAGATACGATGGGCAAGACTTGTTGATGAACATAGGTACACGGTGTTATGGTTTTGAGCGTGACCTCTCGAATCTAAATCTAAATTTCAGTATTGCATTGTGTAGAATGTATCCTAGTATAGAAGAGCAACATGGACCTGCTATACCGTGAGCTTTACTGTAAATTTATACATGATATACACAAAGTGAATACTCTTCACATAGACCAATTTCTTATCTTCTGGACTTCTTCTTCCGCGTTCTTTACCCCCCGCCCCTCCACCCCCTGCCTAACGGAGCTATAAGATTGAGTTTTTCAGCTTGTGTTAGAGGCATTGCTTTATTTTACACATGTGAACAATATCAACTTATTTTAAGGGCCACGCCTATTCATATGTTATATCCTACAAACATTAGGCATGAGGAAACTTCTAGACTATTTATATGTGTTATTATGATAAAAAAAATATTCTTGTGCTAAGATTTTTTTCGTCTCGTAGGACGATAAAGCGGTTATATATATATAGATCAATGTGTTCGCATACAGCTTACGCACAAACATAAACATGAGAGAGTGAAGTCTAAATATGATAGATTTTTCTGTAAGGATGCATATCACAGTTAAATGGGTTAAATGGGTACTGTCACATCCCAAATTTTGGAACTAAGAAAAACTTAGTTTTACAAGACCCAAAATTCAGAGCCAACAAAAACTTTTTGAAATATTTCACTAATGATTGTATTTTTCTTCCTATTGCTCTGTTTGACCTTCTGTGACTTGATGTTTAAGTTGTTTGACTAGTAAATGTTAACCTAAGAACCTAACCTAAGTAAAAATATATTAAACTTTGGTGATCATGTCATGACAAGAAAATAATAATCCATATATCCTTTCCAATCTTATTCTGGCCCAATTTCTATTTCAAAGATGCTTTGGTTTTAGCAACAACCAAAAATATCTATCATTTGGGAAAAACAAAATTATTTCCAAATTCAAGTCTTTCTAAAACTATGGGGATCTATATACTATCTCCAACCTTGATATCTCTCTTGTATTTGTAGCTCTTATTTTAAACTCATACTTTCATTCTTTTTGGAAATAATAAGAGTGGGAAATATACTACCCATATATTTTATCAACCCTTTTGAAAAGTATCAAATTATTGAACTAAGCTTGTTTCAACACCATACTTGGCATGATGATGCTTGATTGCCACCCCACCTATCTGAATATTTGAAATTTGGTTGAAAACTTATTGTTTGCTTGTTTGACTTATGTTTGTGTTGATTGTTATTTCCTTGCTTTATTGTTTGCTTGGGTGAATAATTACATAATTGTACTTGAACCTTGAGTTGAAAACCCACTAATCAAAAATTTGGAATGTGACTTAAAACAAAACAAGAAAACCAAAACTTCTCACACACTTAAAATAAAGTCCCAATTAAAAGAGATGATCTTATTTAAATTTCTCTCTCTCTCTCCCTATTTCCATGTTTTGTCATAATAATTATTTATCTTATAAAATTCTAGGAATGAGAGGAGATAATAATCCCCTCACTTCCATATCACCTCCTCAAATGAATATACTTTTCAATTTAAAACTGGTATTTCCACTTTTTGTGTTTTCATTTCATCTTGGCATCCATATTAATTTGCGAAACAATACACTAATTGGTTTGGCACCATTTAAAAACAAATGCCAAACTTGCCTTAACGAAATTCAAATCAATGAAAGTGTACAAACTTGCAAAACAAAAATACTTTGGCATCCTATATTTGTCAAGGAAGTTCCCAGAGTTCAAAATAATATTTTTGTACTTTTTTTAAAAGGCAATAACAATAACAATTTAAAATAAGTAAAAGTGACCTATCTAAACCATATGAAGGAAAGTTGTTCAAAACATTTTATTTTGAAACCACCAATTTTGTGGAGCTTCTACATGATATGGGGAGGCTACGTGAATATTTTCAGATTTTTGTAAAATGTTTTGATGCCTCAATAAAATCCCTAAAGTGCTACTGGTTTT